>LPNX010714414.1:4447-16281 GCA_001517045.1 Pseudotsuga menziesii
TCCAAAAAGGAATCTTCATGAATGCTTCCTTCATCCAAACTAGGGAGATTGAACATGAGATACGCAAAAATTATCGACTTCTTCGGCTTTGCTGAAACAAAATCGAGATCAAGTTCTTTCAAAATAACAATCCATTTATTGTAATTCCCCCTATCATCTGTTTAGTCAAGATAAACTAAAACGGTTTGATATGAGCTGTGACCGTAGTTTGGTGAAGCATTATGTAAAGTATGAAGCATTGTACAACATGAAAGGATATCTTCTCTACATTACTATGTCAAAGTTTAGAATCAATGATATTCTAGCTAGGATAATAGATAACATTCTCTTGGATCTCATCATCCTCTTGAACTAGAACAATCCCAATCATCTCTTCAAACGAGACCACATAGAATAGGAAATCATGACTATAGTCTGGTAGAATAAGCACCAGGGATGATGCAAAGTATTTATTAAGTGCATCGAAGGAATCATGGGCTCTCTCATCCCATACAAACATAGTATCCTTATTCAAAAGGCACATAATACCCTTGGTCAAATTGGAGAAATTGACGACAAATCCTAGTAAGAAGTTAGCCATCCCTTGGAGACTATGAAGATGTCTAATCATGAACGAGGGATACAATCAAAGTGTTTCATAAACCTTCAAAGGATAGACCCTAATCCCCTCCTTGGATACTATATAACCTAATAAATGACCCACTTTCACACAAAAGATGCACTTTTGAGGTTTTAATGGGATTTGATAGTGACAACATCTTTCAAAAACCAAGTGCAAGTGATTTAGATCATTCACTCTTAAACGAGAGTGACTAGCTAAATCATCAAAATAAATTTCTATTATATGCTTAAGTTCATGGAAATTAAAGTTCATTAACCACTGAAAGGTAGATCCAAGATTTTTAAGGCTGAAAGGCATCTTCCAGTATTAAAGCGTAACCCCAAGGAAAAATAAAAGAATTCTGATGTTGGTCCTCCAACTTAATTTGGATTTGATTATATCTTTAATAATCGTCCATAAATGAGAATACTTCACTCCCATCACATTCATCCATAATCTAGCTTATGAATGGTCGGGAAATTATCTTTTGGACTATCTTTATCTAGGTCTTTGAAGTTTGTGCATACATGGATAGTTCCCTTCTTTTTATCAATCGCAATGGGATTGGATACCCATTCAATCAAAGGAACCAGATAGATAAATCCAACTTTTAGTAACTTTTCTATCTCAGCGTAAATGATGGTCTCCTTATGAGGGTTCATCACACATAAATGCTGTCGAACAGGATTAGAATTACGATATCTTTTAAACTCATGTTCAACAATATTAGGGTCTATTCTCAGTATCTCATCATACAAACAAGTGAAAAAATCACCAAATTATTTAAAAAGTTTAGTGTATGCCTTAATTTAATCGGGAGAACAATTTACATCGATGTAAACATTTTCAATCTTACTGAGAATATGAGAAATTTCAATGGGAATCATAGGTGATAGATTCACCATGTTCCCTTCATCATATACACCATGAATTCCTAATGGGACCATGGGATAACAAACATTATAGCCAAGGTTTTTCGTAAATTCATCATGCTCAATCATTCAACATCCGAGAAGAAGTAAGGGTGATGGTGAAACTTTTCCCCAAGCTATTGAGTAAAATTCATGGCCTCAAGAAATGCTTCTTTTGAAGGGATATCCTCATCAAGGAAATTGTGTGAGCGTCACGATGCAACCTTCCAAGAAGTCTGTGAAGAGAGATCCTCCTCCTTCGTCCATGAAGAGGAAGGAATAGGGTCTACAACTAGATCAAGAACAACTTGATATGCAACCTCCACTGTAGACAAGGACATCTTCATCTTGGTATGTATAGCGTCCTCATCCAAAGTCCTTAGAGAAGAGAGAGTCCAAGGGTCATTCAAATACATATTGTGAAATGCGACCGAAATCAACGGTGATGAATCACTACTGAGAGGGGAACCAATAGCTAGGATTGGTGCAGAAATATCATTGAAATATTAAAATATCCTAGCAATGAAATATACATTCCAACACCAATATTCTCAGTTGTTAGATGAAATATGTTAATAGTTGGGATGGTGGATCCCAAAAATGCGGTCGAATTGTAATTATTGAATGAAATTTGTTTGATCGTGACAATCTGATCCTCAAAAGGGAAGAAAATGACATTAAAAATGGAAGACATGACCTCCTTCATAGAGTAAAATCAACTTCTTCCCACTGAAAAATTGTTTTCAAGGGGTGCATCAACAACTTCAACCTCAATTCACAAAGTATTCCCTCCCAACTGGACCTCGAGAGAGCAAAGAATACCATATGGGAAAAATGAATTTCCATCAAATGAATCAACATGGTCATAGATTCCGACAGCATGGGTGAGAAAAGTACGTTCCAACATGCTAGGTACATCATAGATCCCACAAATACTTCATCAATGATTGTGTGATTGATGGTGTTATTCAGACAATCCACATTGACTAAGAAACCCACATGGTAATCAAAGCAAGGAAGGACCTCGTTGGTTTTAAGTCAAACCACTATGGAAGGGTTAGGATCAATCACCCCAAGAGTAGTCAACAATGCTTTCCTCTACGGAGGACATGTCTGAAGAACTTTAAGAGAGGACATCACACACAGAATCTGATCCAAATCCTTGAGCATATAATAATGTTTGGAGACTTGAGCATTAGGGTTGTTGCCCAAGTGCTTTAAGAACTTTATGTATGCAAGGTATGGCTTCATTCTTATCAATATGGAAATAATTTTGAGGAATTGGAGGCTCTCCACCCATGCTAGGTTGTGACTGACCATAATATTTTGCACGAGTCATAACATTAGTGACATACATCATATTGATACACACATGGCCAAATTATACATTCAGTGGGTTTTGACTCCCACTGAAAGTACTTCTGGAATCCATGTTCCTCTAGGACATATCTTGATTATGATGTAAAGGATCAATCAACACAACTAGTCTCTTTGCAATGAACTTCGAGGACTCATCAATATGGGTACATAAGTATGTGAGATGGTCTCCCACACAAATCTTACAAGGGAATTTAACCTTCCTTTTATATTTCTTCCCCCCCCTCCGCCCCCCGTAAGCATTATCATCATTCTTATCATCACTCTAGTTCTCCTTCCTATTCCCATCCATTCTATTAATTCTTCCCTTCATTTTCTTCCTTCCAGGTTGTTGGTTACCTGTACGGTATGACGAATGTATCGAGAGAACATCTACCAATTGAGTGAGATGAAATGAAGACGTAGCTTGTCCAATCACATACTGATTAATAGACAAATTTTTCATTTGATTTGAAACCTAGTCTACGACCTTAGTACTTGAAGAGTTAACAATACCATCGGCACGTGGCCTAGGTTTAAACTTAGGTTCAAAGTTTGATCATAGTGTGTTAGGGATAATCTCATAAAGGATCCTAGACTGAGCATAAATCAAGTCTAACTGCTTATCTCTAAATACACCCTTCTCCTCATTCATTACTCTAGATGATGAAACATTCTTCACAATATAGGGAAATAAATATTTGATGAACCATTCCAACAAAAACTCAGGTGGAATGTTTTCTTTAATCAACCTCTTTCATTTGCAGCAGTCTTAAATATGGTCAAATATGTTCATGGATTAATCTTGTCGAAAATTCCATAAGATCTCGGTGCTAGCATCATAACGTACCGATCATTGAAAGTGCTTAAGACAATTCATAGCTAAAACATTAAACACACGATATGTGCACCCACGAAACTCTATATACCATTTCACGACAGGACACATGAGCATGCATTGAAATAGTCGTAGCAAAACATGGTCATGGTTCAATGAGTTCAAAGAGAAAAATACGTGGAAAGTAGTTAAATTATCTCCAAGTCCTCACCACTCTTACCTTGAAGCTTTCTAATATACGAAGGCATCTTGGCGAGAGCAACCATCCACATCGGATCATGATATAAAATATCATTCGTCAACCTTGAAAGTTTAGGTAAGTTCAACATAGCTAAGAAAGGGATCCTAGGTATACCATTTGGTTCCACTCGCCCTGAAAAGGTTGGCTCATCTAAGCCTGATTGTAGTAAAGGCCATTTCCTTTTCCAGTCGAATAATAACCCCCTCTTGCATGACCCATAAAAGGATGGAACAAAACATTGTAGTTTGACATATTTTGAGAATGGGGTGCTACATAAACATAGTTATGGGATAGATAAACAAATTGAACCGCATACAGATAATGAGGCATGCAACATCCCAACACAACAACACCAACTAACAAGGTAACAACACGGTTAGATGAAACACCACTTCTTGAAGGACTGTGTGGGTAATGAGGAGTGTGTGTCACAAGGAAGGAATTTGATAGAACAAGTGTGGTGGATGATGTAGCATAAGATGGAATTTAATCAGTTCCTCCAATGTTCACATGTCTAGGATCACTTCCATAGGAGTGAACACAACTCTTAAGACTAGGAAAAAATATGCCCACGAATGGAGCAAAAAGAGTAATATGACCACTTCCAAATCTACCATCAAGAAAAGCATCTATAGTGACCCTAGGCATAACACTAAGGTAAATACTAGGACCAAAGGTACATGACATGATGGTAAGATATGGCATGCCAAATATAAAAGTTCCTATGCTAGAGGGAATGTGATGAGTCTCAGTACTTGACGTTCCCGTGGAAGAACTCTTGTAAGAAGCTAAAAAATATGATAGTTGGAGTGGTGTGTTACAGGATGTACCATCCCCATGAGGGTTGGTGTCAACTAGAGTCCCAAGTCTCAAACTGGTAGCATTTTCCATTCCGAACGATGGAGAAGGGTCGATCTCTAGGTTCTCAAATGTAGTACTCATGGAGAGAATAGTGTGTGAATCACATTGTGTAAAAGTTTTCCTAGAATTTATAGTTCTCTTCCACAGAGGACTAAATACACAAGGATAAAGCGCTATTAAACACTAATATTGATGGATGACCAAAAAATCAAACCACAATTAATCCACAAAAATAAAAAGACTCAAAAAATTACAACCCCTAAAGAAAGCTAGTGCACAAAGAGCACACCACTAAGTAAATCTAAGTCATATGCAAACAAGCCAATAGGGAGGATAAGTGAGACCCTGAATGCAACATGTATGTCTCACCTAGGAGAGGGTTTAGCCTCCCATAGACTACAATTGGAGGTGTGCAACAAATTATAGTGTCCCTCAGCTTCAATGCATATAGAGACTGTGTTGTTTGAACCCTACCTGGCCAAGAAACTCACAAAACAACCTATATAAGTACCCCCTTGTGATACCTAGGTAAGGTAACTAAGGTCACCCAAATATAACCAATACTAATGAGGACAGTCATTGGTGGGATCTATCATATGGGAAAGGTAACAAATACCGAAGCTTGAAAGCACCAAAGGTACCTCAAAATCCCCTAGATACGAAAAATATCCTGGAAAAATATTTGGAGCTCAATAGAAAGTGGAAACAAGATTTCGATACCACTTAAATGTGTGTTTCCTCATGCTTAAATCCCGTGTAAGAGGGGCCTCTTGAGAACACTAATTATACCAAGGATTTCTCTTCTCACATGGATAAACACCTATTTTTTTCAGTCTTCGAAAAATTTAATCACAACAACCTATTCCAAGATTGTACAACCTAATATTGTTGGTGTACATCTATAAAATAAAAATCGTAATCCATTTTAATTTAAGCGTTAATTTTAAGGCTGTGATTACTCAAGGGTAATGAAAGTGCAACTAGTGATATTATGACTCAGTAGGGAAATTTATATGCAAACCTAGAAAACAATGTCAAGTGCAATTTCTATTTAAATATGAAGAAACAGTATGCCACTACATGAAATGCACAAATTTCTTCTCAAATGCCAATGAAATCATTCCTATATAAAATCCTAAAAACTATTTCATCGAAGCAAACCTAATGCAAGTACCATTTCAATCCAATTTCATAATGCAAAAACATGTCAAAAGTAAAAATATTTTTGTATTTTGATTAAAATGATATGAAAATGAAACAAATAGACTCTACAAAATCCTAGACCCCACAACAAGTATTAGACATAATCCAAGAAAGGCACTGAGGCCAAGAATCCTAATGCACTATTCACTAAACAAAAAGGAGATAAATCACAAGAAATTTTTTTAAATTAAAGCAAAGAAAAAGACGTATTTAGTCAGCACAGAAGTAGTAAAAAAGCACCAAAAGCACCCAAGAAGACTAAAAAATAATGACAACACACCCAAAATCTCCCAAACATCAATATTTCACTCATAAAAATAGATGTATGAGACTCTTCATAGAAAACCCATGTGTATACATGACTACAAGTACTGCAGCTCACATGTATACATGACTGTTACCTCTATGACCCACGTATAGCAATATATACATGGTAAAAAGGTAGTCTAAGACTCAAATCACTTCAAAGTAATACATATGGGCTAACACACTTGAAATTGCGACACATAAACATAGAGAAGTAGAGAGAAAATAATGTACATTATGCACCCAAACCCCAAGAAAAATGAAATTCCCCAGTGAAGTCGCCAACTCTCTTACGAAAAAAAAATTCCTATGGTTTGGGGTGGACCACAAAAAAAAGTATGACAATAGACACTAGAAATCAATCCTTTTCCAATATGATAAAGAGACAACAAATCTAATGGTAACATATGAGAATTGTACCTTATTACAGACGTTCGTAGAAGATGCTCGTTGAGATTTCAATCACACTTACACCTACATTTCATTATGAACAACAACGAAATATAAAAGATTGATATATATTAAGTTTTAGAACCTACTCTACAATATACAATCAAAAGAAATTATATCCACGGATAAAAATATTCATAGTTACACATATAATGGATGAGAAATGGATATTTCTATTAAATATGAACAAAGATACAAATGAAAAACTTTGTGGGCACCTCGTAAAAATTGAGAAATCAAGTCCTCCACTTGGGCCTCCACCACTTCAATCCTCCATATCAAGTCAATCTCACAAGACAAAGGAAAGCTTGGGAAAAAGCACTAATGGGTTCTCCAATGATAAAGGGATGCAGACTCGAGTATGCAAGAATGGGGCACAAATCAACTAAAGTCTTTTGCTCTAACAAGTTCTCTTCTTCTTTAATGCTTCCAAATAGCTCAACATATAGCACCTCAATGAGAAGTGAAAGTTTGATTCAAACCATTTCTAAGCATATATGTAATGTACTTCTAGTACCTAGATACCATTATAGGTGACAATGGTGGAAGATTATTTTCAATTTTTCACTTGCTGTTGCTACAGAAGAACCAATGCTGTTAGTGGCATTTTAGGGAAGCATGTCCAGTGCTAGTAACCATACAACAAACAACATTTTTCCGAAAGTATTTTGGTTATATCAGCATTAGTGAATACTAATTAAAACGAACATTTGTTCCTTTCTGCCATTTACGTATATACTGGAGGCGAAGGTCTTGGATTGAAACTTTCCGCCTCTTTCACCCCATGAGGCCATACATACACATTAACCATTGTGAAGCTAACCTATCCTTTGTATTTAAAACATTCATAGAAAAATTACTCAATCATTTACACGATAACAATTAAAGAGATCAACCAAGGACATCCAGGCCATAAAAATAGTACACATCAGGACACATAATACAAAGTAATACACATCAAGGCACCCATATACATGGTTCACCACAAACTCAGGGTTAGTCCACCAAACTGCAGCATTATATAATATTTTCCAAAAGATGATTACAATCGGCAACCATTATGTTTTACAAGAAAATTTTCCTGGGGATATATCCAACAGCCCGCAAGTCAGATATACCAGAAACTTGTGACTTAGCATGGGCCGAGACGTTCCGGTACCACATCCCAGGGGTTTCCTATAGGTGGCCACCTATCCCATGGGGTCTCCTACCCTTCTATCCTTGTCACAATGGGCTATGAAGCATCCCTACCCCCCGCCGGTTTTGAACCTGTGACCTCCTTGGAGATAACACAAGCTCTTAACCATTGGGCCTACTCAGGTGCTTCTACAATCGGCAACCATTCTGTTGCCCTATCTTCTTGTTTACACTTCAGGACTGTTTACACTTCAGGACTCCCGCTCACAAGGTATATCCTATATTTCTATTAGATGAGCACTTTTAGCATAAGCTAAGAATCCACATTCATTAGATCAAAGAGAATTCTGAAGATTAAACGAATTCCACAACTATTATCTAGTCGCTATATCTTTTCAAGTTAATTCAAACGTCTCAATGTTTCCCCAAGACACAACGCTACAGGAAAATAGATCTTAAATTCAAACTCCTAATCCATAATGATAAACATATGAAAAACTAGCCGAGGAAAAATACTAGACTAGAAAAAGTCTACTGATCCGGGGCCGAATGGAACCCAACTGCAGGAAATGAAATAGAAGAACAACAGTAACCCAACAGTAATCGATCTGTGGGCCATCAATCGCCATTGAATTATTATTATTAATACTGAAAAAATATCCAATTATGGTTTACCCCAAGATTCAGCTGTTAGGAAACATAAACCCAACAGCCACCAATCTGTGGGTCATCAATCACCATCGAATTATTATTATTATTATTGAAATAATATCCAAATATGGTTTGCACCAAGATTTAGCTGTAAGGAAACATAAACCCAACAGCCATCAATCTATGGGTCAACGATGGCCATACTTACCTACATGAACAAATATATGCCTACACAGAATGGGGTATACCATTGTAGGAAAGCTCGTCAATCAAGGTGCATATTCTGATAAGATCATAGATTGCAGTCCATGAACATGCGACAAGGGTAAATGGATCAGTCCTTCCATCGATGGATATATATGTAGAATAAAGGCATTATTCCATGCAGGCAGAGTCGCCATCCCTGTATACATAGACGCATTCATATCTACCCATTAAAACACGGCAAGGATACAACATTCGGATCAGTGGTTAAGAGGGATACCACACTGACGTTTTGAATATTCACATCCATTTATTATTCCAACACAAGGAGGCTGGGAAAAATGGGTACACAATCATATCTATTTATTCCATAAACATACAAACATTGGCCATAGATAATCAACTGGGCATACTCAAAGGCAGGCATCGTATTTCTAAAACCAAACAACATTATGATGCCGTGGATCTTTCGCCGTCAACATGGGCAAGGAGCTACAAAGCCCGTTCAACAAATACATCACAAAACTGCGATATAAAATATTAGAAAGCCTATCAATCATAATGACGCCCAAATGATACAGTAGGCTCAGATCTACGCACGCGGAGGGTATCTTCTACCTAGGAGAGTATGCATATAATCTAACATATCTCAAATTGAAATCTATCAACAGTATTGACTCCAAAAAGAGAGTAGTAGACCCCGATCTACAAATCCCTCGTGGAGATTATCGTTTCACCTCTACAAATACACATATAAAAATAACAAATCTCAGTTGAAACCAACCCAAGGTATTGATTCCCAAAAGAGATTAGTAGACCCAGAACTCTAAATCCCACACAGAGGGTATCGCCTCACATATATCAATGCATGTAGGATTTTTAATCAAAACAGGACTTAGACCTGAGTGTTTTCAGACCGATCCAGCATACAGGACGAGACTCATCCAGAGTTTTTCCTTCTTTTTTCGCAGCGTGGCCATAGGTGACTACAGGTTTAATAATTTCATAGCATAGCTATAGATTTTTTTTGACTATTATTTATCACTATCGCAAAGGATCCTTCCTTAGTGAAAACTAGGGATGTAAGCAGTCTAAAAGTTGTCGCTATCCCCTAGACTCCTTGCCTCGCCGAAACCACTGATCTAAGGAGTCAAGGTTAAAATGCAGAGACTAAAAATGGATCCAGATTCTGAGTTTTCGAGAAGGATCCCAGCAAACAAGGCAACGCTAGATCCAAAACGCAAATCTAAGATACACAACAGTCTTTGCCCTTTTTACGAATCGCAACTACAATGAAATCCAACATAACCATGGCAATGCTAGATCCAAATGCAAATATATAAAAAAAATAAACAGAAATTAGTCAGCGTATACCAAGTAACTTGTACGCCCCAAAAGGGCAGAGTCATACCGTTCGGAAGGAAATGCGTTCAGCAACCTAAGATCGCAGGCTCCTTCTCCTCATCTCCAAGAGGCAGACAGAAGAATAAAAACCAAATGTGCCAGGCGCATAATTCCTTGGTTTCAAGGGTAGCGATCTCCTCAAAATGCATAGCTCTTTCCTTAAAACACCCGAGTCATTCCCTTTTTCCAAGCGCAGAGCTCTTCCCCCCTTTTTCCCTCTACAGCTAGGGTTTTTATTTTTATTTTCTCTCCTCTCCCTGCCCTTGGGCTTCCATGATTTGAGCTCATGGATTCCAGTAACGCTCCCACAATGGGAGTTCAGTCAAGGTAATTAATTACCGGCTCAGTGAGTATAAAAATAAGGCATCCATGCTCAACTTTTATCAGCTAAAAATCAGCCGTAACGCCTCCTCAATTTTCGAAGCAAGTCCATGTGCTTCAATGACGCCTCTTGCTATAACCCGACATAAAAACAATTGGTGTTGATCCTCCCCACCAATATATAATTATACCCCAAAATTCTTTTACTATCCTTTTTCCTTTATAATCTTCATAATCTAAAGTATCTATATATGTCTTTATCATATATACACTATTCTCCAACACAAGCAAATATATATATCAGCAATCTATTCCCCATAACCACAAATATATATATGTGTGTCCAATACCTATATATAATTCTCCACTAATACATGTATACACATATATGGTTCCATAATGGTACGTGAGTGTACACGGCTCATCTCTATAGGTAACACCATATATACATATTTGTTTTTATATATAACCCCTAGTTATATGTATATACCATTTTCCCTAAAATACACATGTGTGAGAGCTTCGACTCAGCATTGGGACATCATACTATCATGTAGGTGGTAATATATTACCGTGAAATGTTGTAATGGTCCACATAAAATATATGTATCACAAATGTGTATGTTTTCAACATATATATGATTCTGCATTTAATATGCATATAGGGTTCCACTAATTTCTGTATGAGGTTTGTTATACCCTTGGAGATTATAAGCAACTTAATGGTTTCTAGCCATATATATAGATATATATCTACATCTCCCATATATAATATTCCACATTATTATATATGTAATGTTCTACATATAATATATTTATATGCATGTGATTGGTTTCACCATGGGATGTCCCATGATTTATAGGTAGCATTATAAGTTCCACAAATAATACCTACCTCAAAGGTATATCCCCATCGTATATTGTTCTTTATAATAATGTTAGAGTGTCCTAGATTAACTTGTAATGGGAGTAACCTCAGTTTGGTGAGGTTTTTCCATTTCTCTAGGATGCAGTTATGGTTAATTTCTATTCTTATGAGTCGTAGTCGCTCTCGGCTCTTCAAGGTAGGAGGGGGATCTTACATTCTTTCCCCCTAAAACGAACACCGTCCTCGGTGTTACTTTTTTTTCATTACTAACCTTGCTGGCCTCTTTGGCTTATTTTCACATTCTTGTGAGCAAAACCCAATTCTATTTCTTAACCTCTCTTCTGTCAGACTTACGAAGACTATTTATCAGATCTTACATATTTTAACATTTACAAGAATGAGGACTGCATTATGTTCCCAACTTGAACACTACTTTAGATCTACATCCTATCAACATCAATGCATCACAAAAATTCAGCATA
>LPNX010714449.1:6255-23767 GCA_001517045.1 Pseudotsuga menziesii
AGTTATAAGACTCCCTTTATTGACATTTTGTCCAACACACTTAACGATGGGGGTGTGCAATATTAGTGCTGGGGCAAGTGGGGTTTAAACATAAACCCATAAACAAGAGTCCAACCAACCTACATGGAGTCGGTGTATTATGATACCGACCAAAGAAGTGTGGATGACTCAAGGTGATTGGTCTTCTCCTACACTTACATTTCGTCGTTTCATTTGAAATGAACTTGACCCAAAATTTTGGAACAACTCTTTGTAGTTATACAATTAATGGGATCCCTATCCTGAAATGTATATCAATGTCGGGCACATCTTCCCTCTACCCTTTTAAACCTTTTACAAATTTTTGAAAACTAACCTAACAACCACGAAAAACAAGCATGAAGACAATCAATTAATAATTGTTCAAGTTCTATAATTAATTCAGATCCTTTCTTTCGTTGTTTGGTTAATGTCAATTACTAATCCGAGCGAGAGTCTATAGATAGAGGAAACCAATCCTGCCACTTTATTGCCAAATAGAAGGGAGACAGTGATACGATGGCAACTTACCAGCACTGTCCTTACCACTTCTTTAATATAAATGAATCTCTTTACTACTATTCATTTATCTATCTATATATATAGTGTGGATGCCTGCTTAAGGAGTAGTAAGATGCACTAAATCCTTCCAACAAAGCTAAACAGGATCTAAGTAATAAATGGATCGAGTGTCCCAAAGAAGGCTGTAATCTCCAGTGGGTAGTATAAGTAGGGAGGCTCATGTTTTCGTTGTGATTATGTGATTACTTTACACATTTGGCGTGGGCATATTCCATTAATCTGTTCTTTTGAAAATAAAGTAAACAATCTTATTACAAAAGTTTTTTTTTGAATATAATCAAAATTTAAATATATTGTAAAGTACAATTTTTAAAGATCAAAACTGTAACACTTCATCTCAGAAATCTTAGAAATACTTTATTGTATTATATATTAAATCTCACAATACTGAAAGAACAAATGAATTGAAGTTTCTTTTTCCAATTTCTTCTGGGCAGGATTGACAAACCCTTTTAATATAGCAGCAGACTTTTCTGTCAGTACCGAAAATAAATTAAATCTATGATTCTACGTGTAAAATTTAACATGAAATCACAGAGAACTGAAAATGAATAAATCTCAGAATCTAAGTAAATATATAGTTAAAAATTTCAGAGTTCAAGAACCTAGCAGATAGATCATATGCTTCCAATACTAGAGAAACAAGAATAACCCAATGAAGACAGATAGAACCCGCCCAATGAATAAAGCTTGGCGCCCCAGGGCCTGTCTGAACCCGTTCATATCGTTTTTTAATAAATATTGAAACTACAGAACCCTTGAGGCTAACAGGCAGGTTACACTAGCTGCTTATGGTCTTAGATAAAGAATGGTTCGTCTGGTCAGCTTGACAGGTATTATTGTCGATAAGCTCAGGTATGCTACGAAGAAGTCACGTCTCGTCAGGTATGGTCAGGTCCTCAGAAAAGCTCTGGACAGGAAGGAAGGATTTTAACAAATATTACCCCTGCTTGGAAAAAAGTGGAGAGCCAATTGAATCACTTGGGATATTGAAATATAAAGCTCGTATTATAATGCTTGATCAAAAATCCCTTAGACCTTAAGATATAGATAGTTTTATAAAACTACCGGTTTGACACTGCCTTGGATATATTTTTAACAGGCTGGAGTAGGTCTACGAGCAGGAGGACAACGCACCCCATGAGTGAGGCTTTTATTTTCAACTTTGTACTATATCTCTTAAAACTGGCTGGATTCATTACGGGCAGGTTCAAGGGCTCTATTTTAAAAGACTCTTAGCTCACTCGCCCCCCCTACACAGCTTACCAACAGAGTAGTCAAGCCAAGCAGTTGAATAGCGCAGCAGCCAGGTAGTAACTTCCGTTTACGTAGGGGTAAGTGACTTATAAAAGAAACGTGGCCCAGTCCGAGTAGAGTATGCCAGCCCAGCCCGCTCTGGCATTGCAAAACTGTATAAAGTGATCAACTGCATAAAATAGTGGCTCTAACGATCTACGGCCTGTTCTTCTCCTTAGCGCTACGCTTCTTACTGGGAATTATCAACTGATTAATTGGCTCTTGGGATAGAGTACGGATCTAGTTAAATACCACCTGGCAATCTATCATAGGTAAATGGTCTTAAAGGGTTCATATATAAAAATACAGTTTGAGTGACCGATGATAGATTATGCCTCGTCTCCAAAAAAAAAGGTCTTTTATTATATTAAACTGTTATTTATAATTTTTTAAGAATCGTGTTATTAGAATCCTTTATCAAAAGGAGTTGCGAGCTTCACTACTAGCATTGGGCAAAGAAGTAGCAGACGATGCCTTAGTGCCTATTGTTTAGCAGGGAATGAACACGCTTTATATACGATTATTCACCAGAGGAAAATCGGTAGAGCACTCTTTCATTGTGCGCTGAGAAATTAATTTATCTCGAAACTATTTAGCTTTTTCCAACAGAAACAATTGAAAACACGTTCTAATCAGAATAAAAGAATTATCTGTAGAAGATGTCTTCCCTGCAGATTATATCGTATCATACGATAGGATTCTCTTCAATTTTATTTGTTGTTTATTTACCAACAGGCAATTTGTGCTCGAAGGAATCTACAGTTTACTTCATGCGCTAGCCAGAGCCTTAAAAGTTGGGGTTTAGGGTTGCTGCATGCTTTAAGGCATAGGGTTTTGGGTTGCAGCATAGATTACTGTAGTCATGTTAAAGCAACAAGTTACAGTATCGTTATCAAAACAAAACACTGGCAGACAAAATTCATAGGATTATTTGCTGGGTGGAAGGAGGATTATTTGTAGCATTCTTCCTAGATATAATGAAACTCAACAGAAGTCCTATATACATTGAGTTCGTCTCTACTTCTTAATTAATTGACCTAGTTGCTTTCGATCTGAACTCACAACCCTTGCAAAAGAAAGCTTTAATCACAGTAAACTTTTAATGGAAGCATCTTACCTGATTTTTTCCAAAAGCAAAAGTTCTTCCTATGAATATATGACGACTCTACTGCGCAACAGCAGAATACGCATGTACAGAAGGCTGCAGGTAGGCATGTAAAAACCAGAAGTTTGTAGGAACCAATCCTATCAGATAAAGTTGGACTAGCAGGGGAGAAAATATCTGTTGTAAATCGCTGCCAGCCAGTTAGGTTCTTCATTTTCAGCTCAGAGAATAGATAGCTGGATGACAGATACAATCCAATCCACTTTGGTCGATCCTCCAGTCTTATTTCTTCTGTTTAGCAGGTAGATGGAGAGAGAACATAGTGCCAAAACAATCACTAATTGCTATGGGTTCTGCTTGCATCGGTGAGGCGGTCACGGATACACGGTTCTTAGATAATGCTTGTGTGGCACACAGGGAATAGAGGAAAACCAATCAGGTAGACCTCCATCATTCTGTACTCCTATAATAACTTTAAATAACCGTGCTTTAAACAATTGACTTTAAATTTAAATTAAAATATATGCAAAATTTAAAACATAATAAAATTTAAAAACTTAAAATTTATTATATGTTTTTATAACCATTAAAACATTATAAAACTAAAATAATTTCAACCTTACGCATTATACCTTATTTGGTATTTACACCGTGCATGAAGGAGGCCACGTGGCTATTGAAATAAAGGTTAAAGCCGGCATATTTTCCTTATCTCGCACGCAGCCCCATACCCACGTGACTGGAGGCTGCATGCGCCCAACCTGTCCACCAACATGCAGTGGGAGTCCTCCCACGCCCCCCTTCAAGAACTCTCTTGTTCTCACCTGCATGCGAGGTCCTTCTCATATTTTCAGCTTACGGAGGCCGCAGGCTAGTGAGTGAGGGCGCAGCAGTAGCAGCACTGGGATTCTACAGCAGTAAAGGACAACGATTTGGAGACAGTTTGGGGTGTTTTTAATGTGCTAGAAGAAGAGAATATCTATACCAGAGGTCACTGCTACCTCCTGTTAGCTCCAGCTCCTTGTAATGCTCAAGAGGAAGGGGATTCCATGCATTTTATGGAAGCCACTTCATCTTAATCCCAGATCTGTATTATGCCCGTTGGTCAACTCTTGGAACCACATTCTAACTGGGACTTGTTGTTATTAGGGCATTATTGGAGGTGCATTCTTGAGGGTTTCAGCTACTCGTAAGCAGTTCTTGATATATAAGACAAGGGAAAAATGATTGAGATACAGGTGCAAATGGAGAGAGCCTGTGAGTGCCGAATTACGGCAGAGTGAGAGCCGAATTATTTAACAACGTTGTCTCTCAATATATACATATATATGACGGTCAATCATCTTAAAAATATCAAGTTTGAATGTGCCGGCTGCAGTACTGAAGAAATATTCTGCTCAGCTATCCCTTGTCACTTTAATATGTTTCCTCGGAACATTACAGGCCACCGTTCTCAGCTTAGCTGTCGTACATGATAGCTCCCAGTGGGCGTTAGGATGGGACATCAACCTTCTTGCTGCAGTCTACTCTGTAAGTTTGCCCTCTTTTTTTGGAAGAATGAAATGGCTTGTGTTTTTGTTTAGGTTTAGGCTTTTAATTCAAGAATTGGAGATTGGGATTTGAAGATATATTACAGGGTATATTAATTATTATAGTCGGGTGCAGGGAATGGTGACGTCAGCTATTGCATAATACGTACAAGGTTTGTGCATGCGGTGGAAAGGACCTGTATTTGCGACAGCATTTAGTCCATTGATGATGATAATTGTGGCAGTTATGGGATCTATCATTCTTTCTAAGAACATCTTTTTGGGCAGGTTCATATCTGAATTCTTTTTCCAGCTACTGAAATTGAAACTGAGTTGTTAATAGTTTTCGTAAATATAACGGTTCAAGGCGCTAACTGCACTTATAAACTGAATAATACAGTGTGTTGGGAGGAGTTATGATCACAATAGGGCTTTACGCTGTTTTGTGGGGAAAAGCGAAGGATAGCATGATATCAATCGATAAAATTAGCTCGGAAGTGCATTCCAATTGTCAATTAATGCACCCTGCAAATGCAAATCAAAATGAGATGGATGACATAGAAGCTACCTCTAATTACCAACCAATGACTGAGGGACCTCAAGCTCGTCAAGTCTTATGTTTATTTTTATTCATTTATTTATTAATTTTTTTTATTTTTTGTGTAAAGCCTAATCGGTATGACACTACGGCTGAGAAGAATAACTTTACGGCTTCTTTCTTCTCTACATTAAAACACTAGCTTTAATGTGAGCATAGTTGCTTAAAAATCTAAAGTTACGCAGTCTGCATGGCTAATAGCGTAAGGGCGTTCTCTCATAGATATTAGGCCATTTAATATCCATTTACTGTTTTTCATCATGATCAGAGTATTGTTGCATGTGAGAGTGGTAGAAATTTTCAGAAATTGGCGCAACCCTAATTCACGTAGGCATTTTTTATTTTTTTTTAATTCCACATATCAATTGCGAGCCCTCTGGTTCCAGATTTGGAACCATGGCTCTGATACCATCTGTAGTGATCTGCCTAACGGTTAGAGCACTGTGTCCAATTCTCTGTAATGTTCTCTATCAAAACATTTAGATTGTATTACAGATTTATATCTAGGTCTGTTCTATAAATTTTATAGACATATGTAAATACCAGTATGAACTGTAAACATATTCAAGTGAAAATTTCAAGCTGTACATGTTGAGAACTTGATGAATTTTTCATAAATTAGACCATAATAGCATGCATGAGTTTAGTATCTACATACCTGAAATTTAAATACCTGGAATTCATGGTAGATCCAACAGTTTGCTGTAAACCTGGTTCCTTCTTCTTCCAGCTTTCCGTCCGAGCCTTAATCAACAAAATGACGTGCCTCCCTGCCGACCAGCTCTCATCATGTGCTGGCCCTAGGAAACCCACGGGTTTCCTATCCCCCGATCCCACAGACCAATAATACCGAGAGCAGCTTCCTCTCCATTCTTTATCTTCTCAGTCTCAGTCATTTACAGATACTCTCATCCTTGAGTTGTCCCCCTCCTCAAGTATTTTTCTTCTTCGTTTTCCTCATGCAGAGTCCAATTTTCCCCAAAATAAATCCAACCTCTCCACCACCTACCCGAAATCCCCAAAATCCCCCTCCTTATACCTCTTTCCACCGCCTCTTTCATTATTATTTTATTTTATCATGGGTAGTGCCGTTCTGATAGGTCTGACATGTGTAATGTATTTATCTTGACTTGTACGTGTCAAAAATGTCATACATTACGAATTTTAATGTTTTACGCAATTGTAAAGTCGGTAAAATAATTAGTTTTAATTTAATAAAAGTATTTACTAATAAAATTTAATCATTAATATAGTATAAGTTTAGTTTAATAAAAGTATTTACTAATAAACTTTAATTTAACATTAATATGGTATAAGTTTAGTTTAATAAAAGTATTTACTAATAAACTTTAATTAACGTTAATATGGGGCATTACAGTGTCACTTTTGTAAATCCTTCAATCCTATCCCAAGTTGTTCTTAAGGGGGGATGTTATGATATTTAGACACTTAGGAGTTAGTTAAGATCAACTTGTGTAATATATCCATTAGGTATAAGTGTGTTTCTTTAGTATGCATTAGTATGCATTTGTAAATATTCTAATCCGTCATGATACGTTCTAGACATATAGTGATCCGACGGTTCAACTTATCTTATATAATACCTACCATTGATCCGTGTCTTAACACCCGATTGGTCTATGATCTATATTTAAAGAGCATAGAGGCTCCTTGGCTAGTTGATCGATTATGAGAAGCTCATGTAACTTTCTTTCTTTTGCATAATAAATTGCTCCAAGTAGCTATTTGGCTGGGGCCGTGGACAGTTTCCCTCTCGAGGGTTTTAACCACATGACAAACATTGGTGTGTTGATATATCATATGTTTGTGTGAAGTGGTATCTGAAGGTGTTGGGTCTTTTGGGAGTACCCTGTGTACCCGAACAAAATTCATAAATCTAATCAAAATAATTCCATTGTAGGAGCTAGAAATTGGAAATTGGTCTAGAATTTCAAAAGACATTTACCAAACAATATGAATAATATTTCCCATCAAATTATCACACACATTTAAATTTTATTTATCATACATAAGAATAAAAATGACACTTTGGAATTTTTACAAACACTTCATGTTCCAAGTCTCCAAATTGTGCAAAACAATCCAATCGAAGAACTAGTTTTCAAATAAAACATAGAAGCATCAAAGAGAAGTGTATTAAACCATTATGCGGCTATTTTTCCATTAACAATACAAATATATATTTAACATGGGAATAAATATAAATTATTTAGCATAGGCTCCAAATAATTATTTCCTCAAACAATTTCTACACAAAATCCCAAAAACTAGTTTCCAATTCCTTCACAAAATTTACTTGCATAAATAGATCGAATTCCATAAGAGGTTTCTTCCAAAAATAGGTCATATGTTTCATCAAAAATTTCATGTGAATAAATAAATAAATCAGATCAGAGTCAAATAAATTAAATAAACATGATATAAATAACTTATCTTTTCCAAATACGCAACCGGAATCGACTGTGCCGCGTTCCACCCAGTCGTAGACACAATGCAAGCCAAAATTAACTTTGCAATGTTCACCCTCAAGAAATAACCATGATGCCAAAATAAAAATAACACTCGACCACAATTTCTATCAAGAATTCAGTCCAACCACAACCCAATGGAAATTATGACCTCTACATCCACTCCAAGGAAATTCCAGTGGCACCAAGACAATAGTCCAATCACAACCCAATGGAAAGTACCACTTCCAATCCATGGAAATTGTAGTGGATCCAGGGAAATACATGTGGATATAGAGTAACTCATCTTGGGAACATGATCAGTAAGTATATCATGCCATGAGAAAAAAATAAAACCACAAGTTCCAAAACATGCACAAGAGAAAAAACATGAACCAGCACACAATAATGACTAGCCAACACAAGAAAATTGAATTCCTTCGTGAGAAATTCGAATTGGGAGAGAGAGGGACACAAACATGAGAGTTACATTCCCAAAATAAAAAATATGAGTTACACATCAAGTGGCTACACCAAGAGGCACACTAATACAACTCATGAGGGCACAATAGGTAAGAGAGGGACTCCAATCCTCAAATAAAAATTAATATAAAGGTTTAATTAAAACCAAGGAGTAATATAACACGTGAGGGTACATAACCAAGTGATTCCATCAAGTACATAAGAAGGGTGTACACCATCAACATAGGCTCAACACACATAGGTAAACACTTTTCCACAACCCCTTGCCCATAACATCATGGTTCCTCATACTCTCTTTCGTGGCATCGGTAGTCCGATTTATTTTATATTATTAATTATTTTATAAGTTCAACATAACAAAAATAATAATAATATGCAAACCATATTACAGAAACCTTATACCATTATCTCCAACATAACAACAATAATAATATGTCCAGGGGAGAAACCAGAGGGTATTACATCCCTCCCCCTTAAACCATACATCTTCCTCGATGAATACACATGCATGCCACAAAATATCAAAACAAATGAGGGAATGACTCCCTCATCACATCTTCCAATTCCCAAGTCACATCCTCAAGAGTATAGTCACTCCACTAAACCTTAACCTGACGGATTTCTCTATTTCTGAGTAACTTGGTCTTCTTGCCTAGAATGGAAACATGATCTATTACAAAGTCTCCTTTAGGTTCCACCTATTCATATCAAATATATATACAAACATAATCATATCCATGTATACCTGTCGACATGAAATCGTATATATACCAACATGATAACAAGGATTATATGTCAGTATAAAAATAATATAAGCAATAATATATCATAGCATATGCAACATCATCTAGTTTAAAAAAAAATCATCTACTCTACAATTTACTTGTATCATATTCTAGTCAATTATATGCCTAGGATCATGCACTTATTTTTTCACAAAGAGATATGAAACACATTATGCACCTTTATGCTAGGATTCAAAGCTAGTTCATAAGCAACTGATCCTATTTTTCCAAAATCTCAAAAGGACTGCAATATCTAGCTTCAAGTTTAAAACAATCCCCCAAGTTTAAAGTACTCTTTTTCGGTTTCACTTTCAAAAATACATGATCCCTAACTTGAGAATTCCTATCAATCATATTCTAATATGCATAAATTTTACGTCCATCCTATGTTGTTTTCAAATCCTGTTTAATACAAACCATCTGATCTTCCATTTCCTTTAATAATTTGGCCCAATGATAGCTATGTATGTTGGATTGTCCCAACTAATAGGTGTGTTGCATTTTATTCCATACATTGTTTCAAAAGGAATTACTTTCAAAGAATAGTGATAACCATTGTTATAAACAAATTCCACAATATGCAAATAATTTTCTCATTTAGTAGGATGGTCCATTACATACATTATTAACATGTCTTTAGTAACCTGGTTAACCCTTTATGTATGTCCATTTGTATGAGGATGATGTGAAGTACTAATATTCAAATCTATTCCAAAACATTTAAAAAACCTTTCCAAAAATAACATGTGAATTTTGAATCTATGTCTAACACAATTGCTTTCAGTATACCATGCAATCTATCTACCTCTTTCCTATGAATATATGTTGTTTCAGTTGATTTATGTGTAGTATTAACTGGTATAAAGTGAGTTGTTTTTGTTAATTTATCTACCACTACAAAATTAGCATCATGTTGTGATCTTGTCTTAGGTAATTTCATGATAAAATCCATACTGACTACATCTCATTTCCATTCTAGTATTTTTTAAGGTTGTAACAAACTTGCAATGTGTCTATGTTCAAAATTTACTTTATGGCATCCTAAGCATCTAGTTATGTAATCAACAATTTTCTTTTTCATTCCTGGCCAGTAATAATCCTGCTTAACTACCACCATTGCTTTTTGATAACCATAGTGACATGCATATAATACATCATGCATTTATTTTAAAACCAATTTCTTTACATTTTTTGAGTTAGGAATATAGACCATGTTCTTATACTTAAGTATTCCATCTTCCATTTTATAGTGTCCAAACTTATGTATTGTTCCACATTGCTGCAAACCTGCTTTAACCTGTTGAAAGAATTATTTTGTATTGTTTTCCCCTTTTATTGTATAATTTAAATATGAAGTGTTAGTACTGATAGCTACGTGCATCAAATTCATTTTCCTAGTGAGTGCATATTCCACTTTATTTTCTTTTCCTTGTATATATTTAATTTCAAAATAATAGTAACATAGTATTTCCATCCATCTTATTTGTATTGCATTTAGATTAGGTTTTTCGAGCAAGAATTTTAGTCCATGGTGATTTGTTCATAATTCAAATTTCTTTCACATTAAGTAATGTATCCATATCTTTAAATCATGTACTACTACTGCTAATTCTAAGTCATGTGTAGCATAATTTTGTTGGTGCTCCTTTTACTTCCTAGACTCATAACAAATAACATGTCCATTCTAAGTCAACACACGACATATACCCTGCTGACATGCATCTATACATACCACAAAATTTTCATCTAGACTCACAATTTTCAAAACTGGTGCACTAATAAGCATCTATTTAAGATTCTATAAACTTGTTTCACATTTAAATGTCCAATCAAACTTTATACCTTTATTTTGTAAGGAATTTATCGAATGTGTAATATTTAAAAATCCTTCTATAAACCTATGATAGTAACTTGATAATCCCATAAAAGATCTAACTTCTGACACATTCTTAGGTGTTGTCCAATTCATAATTGCTTATATCATTTTGGGTTCAACTGATATTCCTTGTTCTGATACAATGTTTCTTAAGTAGTGAATCACGTTCTAAACAAAACACACACTTTCTTAACTTAGCATAAAGTTGTTTCTCTCTAAGAACTTTCATTATTAGTCTCAAATGTTCTTCATGTTCTTTATTTGTCTTAGAGTAAACTAATATGTCATCCAAGGAAACAATCACAATTGTGTCCAAATATTTTCAAAATATATCATTCATCAAGCACATAAAGATGTATGGTGCACTCATCAAACCAAATGGAACAATTGTAAACTCCTACTGACCATATCTTGTTCTAAAATCTATCTTACTGGTGTCATATTCCTTAATTCTGACCTGGTGATAACTCAACCTGAGATCTATCTTTGAAAACACTGTGGAACCCGTTAATTGATAAAATAAGTCATCAATTTTTGGTAAGGAATATTTTTTCTTGATATTTTATTTATTTAACCGCCTTTAATCTATGCAAAGTCTCAAGGTACCATCTTTATTTCTTACAAACAAAATCGGTGCTTCCCAAGGTGAAACATTAGGCATGATATAACATTTCTTTAATAAATCCTCTAATTGAATTTGTAACTCTTTCCATTCATGTGTACTCATCCTATAAGGGACTTTAGATGAATGATCTTTATCGGGAACTATATCAATAATAAATTCTATATATATTCTAAAAGGAATTATGGGTATCTCTTAAAATACATCTCCAAATTCCTGTAATATCGGGTAGTCTTGTAATTGAGGTTCCTTTTTCTTAGATTCTTTTAGCTGAGTTGTATAAATTTGACACCATTTTCAAAATCACTTATGTAACTATAAGGTTGTAACATGTCTTAAATATATTAGTCTATGTATTCCTTTAACTATTACTATGTCTCCTTCCTCATCTAGATATGTGTAAGTATTATTGTAACAATCTAAGATAGCTCGGTGTGTAGTCAACCGGTCCATACCAATCAAAACATCGTAAGAGCCTAATGGGATAACATTCAAATATGCTAAAGTATTTAAACCATTCATTTCCAAAGGACACTATCTTACTATTTTTGTGAATTTTCTTTTAGTTCCAGTTGCTAACTATACACGGCTTCCTACCTCAAGATTAATTTTCTTAAGAGAACAACCCAAAACTACACTAGGTGCAACATAACTGTTACTAGATCCTGAATAAATTAAAATAGACATAACTCTATTACTAATCTTACCTGCCACTTCTATTGTGTGAGACTAATGATCTACCTGCATACCTTCCAAAGCTGCATAAATCTTATTAGTCTTACCAACATCACCTATTTTTTCTTCCTGAATGTTGTGAATGTTGTCTCCTTTCGTATGTGTACAATACCCTGCATAGTGATTCTCATTACAATTCCAACATCTAAGAAGAGGTCTCTTATCTGAATTTGATTGCTTATGAAAATTGCCACTTATGTTGATAGGAGGTTTGGTTCCCTTCTTTATTTTTTCTTATGTAACACTCTTCTTATCCTTCAAGTTCTTATGTTACTTATTCTTATCCAACTTATACAAATGTTTTTCCTTCTCAATAACTTCTTTAAGGGTCTTGTGCATATCATACTAAATATTATCCCTATAAAAAGTTGGCAGACTACTTAGAAATATTTGAATCTTAACTTTATCATCTTTTATATAGTCTAATTATTAATTTAATATTTCAAGAAATCTCTTCTCCTATGCATCCATAATTAAATTCCCCATCTTAAGTTCAAAGAATTCTTCCATCTTAATATCATGGTATTTCTCTAAAAGGTATTCTTGTTGAAAATACTTTTTAAAATTTTTTAAAGTGATATTTTCTTCATAAATATATTTCAGTTTAATAAAATGTTCCCACCAAATAGAGGATCTTCCCTGCAAATGATAGATAGAATTCTTTATTCCATGGTTGATGAATAATTGTGCAATTGGAAAAACTTTTGAAGCCCTACTAACCATGTTTTTGCTTCTTCATCGTGTTTAAATTCACCATCAAAGATTGGAGTTTTAATATATATTAATTATCCCATCAACTTATCATGTTCGTAGCTTCTCCTTTTACTAGTACGGTCATCTCAAAATCTGGCTGGACTAGTCTCTGGACTTGTAGCTCCTTTTCTCAAGGGAGGTATATGTTAATTGCCTGGTGGAAAGTCCATTCTAGAGTAATTTTTCATGTTTTTCCTTTGTTTATTATTGTGGGTAGTATTTAAGGATATTAGTTCTTTCATGATCTATTCTTGAAATTGAGTGATTCTTTCATTACATTTCTTAATTGATTCTTCCAATTTAAGGGATGAACTACCCCTCCTCCTTCCTACATACTCCTCTTTAGGGCCATAAGGGGTTGTCTGTTTAACTTTCATCATCTACTATTTTTCTCTATCGGGTATTATTGGGTTAAATTATTTACTATGAAATGCAACATGTTCATTCTAAGTTTTCTTAACATTCCATTATCAAATTTATTTATTTTCTCAAATAATAATTAATTTTCTAGTTAAGAAGAAATCAAGCCTACTATATTAGTCTTCAAATTTTTGAAATAAATAACTAAGAAGAATGCCTAAAAGATTTGATTATTTTCAAACATATTCCACATATTCAAAATAACAAACAAGTTCTCATCTTTCATAAATATAGCATCACTTTCATAATTAACTTCCATATAGGAAATATTTAACTTTTATTCAAGTAAGCAAATTTAAAGTGACCAATAGGCCCATCAGTCGCAATGTTGGAACCATAGCTCTGATACCACTTGTAATGTCCCTAGGGGATATAAAAGGGTATAAATTACATATCACTATCTCTCTAAGTCTAATTATATAATTTTAGCATAGTGGATTAGTCAAATAAATATTTAATTTCATTTTTTTTTATTTAATTTTGACAAAATCCCTTTAATTACCAAAAAAATAAAATAAATTCAATAATTATTCCAAAAATTCTCCAAGGACTGAAAAAGTTTCAAAACATAATCTAGCATAAACAAACCTTCAATACAATCCATATCATATATGATAAACACTTATAAATGCTAATTATTTGTATGCACAGTTAACCAGTAATTAAGGTGTTAATTATGACACTTAGTGCACAAATGATGACACTTATCACAAATCCAATTGTTTAACAAATAACCATAGATTTGCTAAATGTGTAGAATCAAGAGCCATTCTCCATGAGATGTGTGTTGTATCAAGTACAAAACATATGATGTATTAAGTTCATAAACCTCTCCATGAGACTTGTGTTGTATCAAGTCTGAAACATATGTTGTATTAAGTTCATTGACTAATGTTGTATTAGGTTAATAGATTGTGTTTTATCAAGATAGGATGTTGATATCATGAGAGATGTATGTACTTTGTTCTTATGTTTTATTAATATCAAGATCTTATGTTGTACTAAGATCCGGACCGTGTGTTGTATCAAAGTGATACACTTGTGTTATATCAAGTCTGGAAATTATGTTATATTAAGTTCATGAGTCTTGTGGTGTATCAAGATTGGTCTTGTGTTGTATAGAGACCATATGGCTTGTTTTGTATCAAGTCATGAGGATATATTGTGTGATGTATGACTAGTCATTAGCACTAGGTGCTACAAGTCTCCTTTAGGGATTAGCTACCCCTAGAGTGATTTACTTTAGCATATGATTGTATGACCCGAGGTAATACATATGATCATAGGTAAGGAAAATTTATTTCGAGTATAATATGATTTGATAGATGATTAAACATAGACCATGCATTAAGAGAAAGAGATAAGCAATAAAGATATTATGAGAGAAAGAGAATTCGAAGTGAACTCAAGTTATAAAGCATCAGTTAAATATGAATGTTGCAATAAGTGCTTTAGTTAAAGCATAAGTTGAACTATTAATTATCAAGATGCAGTTAAGTAAAGAATATCTTAGTGTTCATCAATCAACAAGATTCGGTTAATAATGATTAACTATGTGATTAAATAAAAATGGAATAGTTAACTAAAGTGTTTACACTTTAGTTAGACTAACATAAGACACTTAAGTTAATCAAAGGACGACACTTTAGTTAATAAAGTGTGTTGCATGCGACACTTGAGTTATTTCACTATGACACTTATGTTAGCATGTTGGATAAGTGATCAATATTAAGTTAGAGATTGAATTCACTCCAATGTCATCTAACTATCAGTTAATATCCATGATTGAAGGTATGACTCATTAGTTGTGCATGATGAAGATTCAATGCATGGATTGATAATTGCAAAAAGGAAATTCAAATTTGTAATGTATGAATGGCTAATTATTATGCAACCATTCACTAGGGTTTGCATGGTTGTCATTATTGCTTGTTATTATTATGATAGGCATATGGCAAGTTCATGAAAGTTGTAACAGTAGATCTCTCTTCTCTATTGCTCTGTATTCTCTCTTATCATATATTCTGCTTATGTTCTAAAATTTATTCTCTACAATATACCTAATATACTCTGAAGAATTATTGGGGTTTTTTCATCCTCTCTATTATGAGTATTTTCCCCAGGGTACATCTTGTGTGTGATTGAATTGTCAATTTTTACAGGTCCTCATCATATCATTGATAAAAGTTTTAAAGTTCAAAAATATTCATTATTACTCTAAAGATTAGCATGCTATTGGAGCGTAGGGTGTGAAGGAGATTAATTTTTCCCACACAAACTAAATCCTATGTGATCTTGAGGAGTTGAGCAAAATATTGGATCCATGGCATCGATCTTCGTCCAACTAGAAGACCAACTTGAAAGTACTTCCAATTTCATCACATGGAAGGCAAGGGTGTCAATCATTCTTGAGTAGCATGACCTAGATGCCTACGTGACCTCAATGAGTGAGGATTCTTTATCCAGTGTAGGGTGAATTCAAGAGCAAGTCAATATGCACCATTCCCATCACTTTTTAGGAGACAAATTTCATGGAAAATTTCTGATCAATCCGTGACGAATCACACAAAACCGTTGAAAACCCACTTCCCAAATGGGCGTATATAGCTTAAGAACGAGATATAAAAAATTCACAGTTGTTTGAGAGATAACATCATTTATTTGAATATTAAGTTCTCTGAATTCCTGTTATGGTCATTTTCTCAAAGTGGACAAATTGATTGAAAAACCTCAAGATTTGTGGTTTGGATATTATAATTATTCAATGGGTCTTGTATGTAATGAAATCCTAAAAGAGTTTAGAACTCATTCAAATAATATCATGATGATCATTGGAAAAGAAATTCCTGAAGAAGATCATTCCCTCTAGGTTGCATGGTATCCAGTTTCTCCATGCAAAGATTCACTACCTCCTGCATGCACTCAAGTTGGAATGAGATCAAGACTGAAGGACTCCAACAATCTCCATAGTGAAACAAATATCAAGAGGGAGCACACAAAAAATTAAAATATAAGTACTTGTATTTTGTTTATTATATGTTATTTATATCTTTATTCTTTTGAATGTTTTCATTACAGTTATATAGAGATTCATATTCCTGGGATTAGCAATTGTGAGCATATATGTTGATTGTCTTTGCTTTATTGGCAAATAATAAAATTCATAAGATATGAATACAGTTCTGCAATATTGTTTCATACAATATGAATATAAAGTATGCATGATTGTTTCATAATATATGAATATAGAGTGGCATGATTGTTTCATAATATATGAATATAGTATTGCAAGATTATTTCATAAGATATGAATATAAAACATGCATGATTGTTTCATAAGATATGAATATCGAGCTACATTATTGTTTCATAAGATATGAATATAGAGCTACATGATTGATTCATGATATATGAATGTTGGGCTACATGATTATTTGATTATCATATGCTTTTAGAAATTTGTTCCTCAAATCCCGAATGAATTGGTTAAAGAAGTTGCTATTTATTCTATTATTTTCATTGTAATGCGGGTTCCACCCGAGAGGCTGAAGAAATTGTGAAGGGTTGAGAGCCACTAAACCATACCCTAGAAGGTTTGAGACCATGCTTTGTAATTTCTATTGAATACATGTAGTATGAGATGACATTCTTTTTGTTATGATTTTGGTTTAACCGATATTTAAATCTGGATGTTGTGCAACCTTTTTTAGACTGGTTTTGGTCATGAATCCCTTCGTAACGATGTTTTCTTTATGAATTCCTATGCTTATATTTAGTATGCCAGATTCCATGTTTGGATTGTTTTTCTAATCATTGTTTTTTATGTTAATGCATGAATGAACTATCTATTCCACATGTTATCAACAGTCTTGAACCTGAGCCATCACTAATATATTGCTTTCCTTGGTCTAATCATCCATGTTATTTACAGAAATATGATGTTTTAAGTGGTTCTATGCTTTCTCTAAACGTCTCTTGACCACTACAACACAATACCCTTTTGGGGGCGATTTTCGGTTATGGTGGTTTTGCTAAACCCCCCCCCCAAAAAAAATTAGGCCTTTGGGGGCAGTTCTTAAAACCCCCCCTCAAAATTCCTGAAAATTAGACTTTTGGGGGCGGTTTTTAAACTCCCCCCCCAAAAAAAAATTGCAATTCTCAAGACGTTTGGGGGCGGTTTGTGAACAAGCACCCCCAAAAGTCCAATTTTCAATACTTTTGGGGGCAGTTTCATAACAACCC
>LPNX010714449.1:24214-61717 GCA_001517045.1 Pseudotsuga menziesii
CTTGCAGTGGTTTTGGTAAACCACCCCACCTCCCTCCCCCCAAAAAAAGAGTTCGAAGGTTTTTGGGGGCGGTCCTTAAAAACCCCCCTAAAAAGTCTAATTCTCATTACTTTTGGGGGGGAGGGGGGGGGGGTTGAAACACCCCCCCTAAAGATATCTTCTAGCTATTTTGCTAAACCCACCCCCCCCAAGTTTTTTAAGGTATTTGATGCAGCCGAGAGCATTATTCCATTGGCCAGTAAATCAAAAGGAAAGAATAAAAGATATTTTCCTGAGGCAATGGATATCGATGAGGAGGGCACTGCTGAAACTCCCAAAAGGAAGAAGGTTGAAACTGAAGGACAACTTGTCCTAGATACAGTTGTAGACAAAGGTAAAAAGAAAATGATGATATCAGGCCCTCCATTTGAGGTAAAAGAGTATGCATTTGCAGATAGTACTCCTGTTGATTCCTCCTCCCAATCAAAGAACAAAGTAGAGTTAGTGGATAAATACAAAGGTATCAAAGACATCACTTCACAAAGGACTCTTAAATTATATTCTGAAGTAAGGAAGATTTCTAATCAAGATTTGTCTTTGGTTTCAGTTGAGATTATATCCAAAACACTCTGAACTTGGCCTTGGCAAGCAAGAACAGAGTTGCTGAAGTAAAAATGAACCTGGATGATATCTTCATACCTAACATGATTCATCTGTACAAGCAGATAGGAGATATCTTGTTTACTCACTTGTTGAATATCACTCTGGCATTATCCAAGTTACAGATCCTCAAAGGTAAAATTGAGAACCAATTGAGGAAAGAAAAGGTGGAAAATAAGGCCCACCAAACTCAGATAAAGAAGCTACAAACTCAGTTGCTAGCTGCTGGAGTCCAATATGATAAGGGAGTTGGTCCTATCCAAAGGTTGCTATATGAGAAAGAAAAAGAGATTCAGTTATTGAAAAATAAGATTCTCATACCTTCCACCCAGCTAATACCGGGTCCTGAACTAGAAGAGATAGAAAAATAAAAGGAGAACCTGAATAATCAGCTCGCTGATTGTCAAGAAAACTTATTGAATTTTGTTGATAAATAAAATCAAAGGAAAAAATACATGGCCTTAGTATTAGAAAGTGATAAATCCATGAAGGATAAGTTAGAAGAAATGGAAAGAAAGTTGTAGGAGAAATAAAAGGATCTAGAATTGAGGACCATTCCTCATGTGGTTAGATCTAGTGAACAGGGAATATCCAAGGCTATGTCATAGGTAAGTATTAAAGAGTTGTAAATCACTGGTTTGAAGAACCGAAATCAAAATTTGGAGGACATAGATGAAAAGAGAGAACTAGAAAGGAATAAATTGGAAGACAAATGTAAGGAATTGGGGGATAAGAACAACAAATTGAGAAAACATGTTACAGGCCTGTCAGCCTTACAAGGAGCAAAACATCTCATCTGGGATGTACTAATAGTAGAAGCAGCCAAGATCATGCCTTATTTTGATTTTATTATTGATAAGGATATTGTTACACAAGCTGCTAGAAAAAATGTCTTGATAGTAAAACAGGTGTTAAATAAGAAGCCTATTGACACAGGTAATAATGAAATCAAGTTTTTGAACAGCTTGACAGAAGAGGAAATAAAGAAAGGAAATATCCATGATAGGGTTTTGGTTATCACATGGGAAAGGAAAGTGGTAAATAAATATCATCACTTGGCAACAGTTGAAGCGAAAATTGATGTCATGCATCATCAAGTGAAGGAATTAATTGAACTATTTAATCCTTTATTTAGAAGAGGACTCCCTTTCTTCTGGGAAGAGAAAGGAGGAATGTGGTCTTAGAAAGAATATAATGGCAGGTAAATCAGTTTCAGATTAGATCACAGACAATTTGATGACATGCAGCATCAATCCTTGTCTGGAAAAATAGTGATTGATAAATTAACTGTATATTTCAAGATGTTGTTTGACTTCAAATCCATATGTACAAATTTGTCATATTTCTCTTATGCCGAAAACATGGAGCTCAGGATAATGGCGAAGGAGATGATCAGTATAGATCTACCAACTACTGGTCAATGGAAGCTATTTGATAACTATGGGAAAAGTAAATACAGGTTGCACCAATAGGACTCCTCTGTTATTACCTCGGGGTCCAAAGGAGGAATCTTGGATATTTTTTGAAAAAGTATGGATTAGGGATGAGGGCTGGTGTACCACATTTGGATTTGTAAACATTTTACATTTATTAATAAAATTTTATACTGTTAGGTGTAATCTATATGGTGAATTCTACATTTTAATAAATATGAATTATGTATTTTTTGCATTCAGTTATGTATGGTATATTATTGTTCTGTTATAATTGGTTTTTCTTTTCGAATAATTTTTTCATTATATATGAAATTTGTAAGTTTGAAACGATAATATACATTTCCTAGAATGTGGTTTATTGTGAATATGATTCTTTACTGTCTTCAAACTGTCTGAAAAAATCTCTTATTATAGCCTTCTAGATATGGTTGGATGCACCATACAACACTCTAGATATCCACACTCTCAGAATATTTTTATCATCATCCTATGAGCTGTGGCGAGCATTTCCCTAAGGCCAGTTATGAAAATTTTACCAATAATTCCATACTTGGACAATTTTTTATCTTCTCCTAGGCTCGGTCTAATTTCCCTAAACCACATTTTTAAGGATACTTGGACCAATATTGACAAACTTAGCCAATTTCCTGATCTTAACTAATTTTTCATATTTCTCCAAAACAATGTCATAATGCAACAATGATTTCAAATTCATTTCACATCATCATATATGCCATGCCATGCCATGCGGGAATCATCCCTATTGCAGGAATCAACCTTAATGTGGGCATCACTTATCCCCTTTAAAACACTTAGCCATTTTTTCTGTCTTTAGTATGCAAAATAACATTTTTATTTGATTTTGGCAGGTTGATATCCTTATCTGGTCACCATAAGAAAAACCAAGAGCATGGATAGATATCCATTTCAACAATGAACAGGACCATATCATCTGATGAATTGTATCATCAAAGGAACACCCGCTTTCGGTCATTTCCAAGTGGTCTCTCAAACTTTTCGTCTAATACTTGAGCAGTTCTCTTCAAACCCTAGGTCACCAAGGTGATTTCATTTTTCCTTCAAATTTGGCAAGTGATATTCCCAATGGGTATAATTCAACAAGGTGAATACAAAAATACCACTTTCATATTCTAAAGTTTCTTTCTCTCTCCTCGGCGAGCATTTTTCTGGTGCAGTGCAAATATGGCTGAGAGGCACTTTTGGCAGATTGATATCTTCTTCTTAAAAGACTTTTGGTCAGGCTAATTATATGGTTGGATGCACCATACAAGACTCTAGAGATATACACTCTCATAATATTGTTATCTTCATCCTATGAGCTGTGGCAGGCATTTCCCTAAGGCCAGTTAGGCAGATTTTACCAATAATTCCATACTCAAACAATTTTTGATCTTCTCCTAAGCTTGGTCTAATTTCCCTAAACCACAGTTTTGGAAGGCCCATAAATTCTTCTTCAGGGTCTCTTTGGAAAAACTGAGACCATTTTTGAGTAGACAAAACAACATCCTACAATACCCCCATGTGTTGTGGGCATTTTCTTCAACAAACCATTTGTGGTGGGCATCCTCTTAAAGCTACTTGGACCAATATTCCCATACTTAACCAATTTCCTGATTTTCACTAATTTGTCGTATTTCTCCAGAACGATGTCATAATGCAACAATGATTTAAAATTCATGCCACATCATCATCTATTCCATGCCACACCATGCGGGCATCATCCTTAATGCGGGCTTCAACCTTAATGCAGGCATCACTTATCCCATTTAAAACACTTATTTGGTCACCATAAGAAAAAACAAGAGCATGGATAGATATCCATTTCAACAATGAATAGGACCATATCATCTGATGAATTTTATCAGCAAAGGAACACCCCTTTTCGGTCGTTTCCAAGTGGACTCGCAAACTCTTTGTCTAACACTTAAGCAATTCTCTTCAAACCCTAGGTCACCAAGGTGATTTCATTTTTCCTTCAAATTTGGAAAGTGAGATTCCAGATGGGTATATTTCAACAAGGTGAATCCATCAAGACCACTTTCATATTCTAGAGCTTCTTTCTCTCTCCTTGATGGGCATTTTTCTGGAGCAATGCAAATATGGATGAGAGGCACTTTTGGAAGATTGATATCTTCTTACTGAAGACTTTTTGGCCAGGCTAATTATATGGTTGGATGCACCATACAAGACTCTAGATATCCACAGTATCATAATATTTTTATCATCATCCTATGAGTTGTGGCAGTAATTTCCCTAAGGTCAGTTAGGTAGATTTTACTAATAATTCCATACTTGGACAATTTTTATCGTCTCCTAGGCTTGGTCTAATTTCCCTAAACCACAGTTTTTGTAGGTCCATAAATTATTCTTCAGAGTCTCTTTGGACAAAATGAGACCATGTTTGAGTAGACAAAACAACAGCCTACAATATCCCCATGTGGTGTGGGAATTTTGTTCAACAACCCATGTGTGGCGGGCATCCTCTTAAGGCTACTTGGACCAATATTCCCATACTTAGCCAATTTCCTGATTTTCACTAATTTGTCATATTTCTCCAAAACGATGTCATAATGAAACAATGATTTCTACTTCATGACACATCATAATATATGCCATGCCATGCCATGCAAGAATCATCCTTATTGCGGGTATCAACCTTAATGTGGGCATCACTTAGCCCCTTTACAACACTTAGTCATTTTTTTTGTCTTTACTATGCAAAATAAGATTTTTATTCAATTTTTCCAGGTTGATATTTTCCTTATCTAGTCACCATTGAAAAAACCAAGAGCATGGATAGATATCCATTTCAATAATGAACATGACCATGTCATCTGATGATTTTTATCATCAATGGAACACCCCCTTGAGAGCATTTCCAAGTGGTCTCTCAAACTCTTTGTCTAACACTTAACTAGTTCTCTTCAAACCCTAGGTCACCGAGGTGATTTCATTTTTCCTTCAACCTTGGAAAGCTAGATTCCCAATGGGTAGAGGCCAACAAGGTGAATCCATAAAGACCACTTTCATCTTCTGGAGCTTCTTTCTCTCTCCGCAGTGGGCATTTTTCCAGAGCAGTGCAAATATGGCTGAGAGGCACTTTTTACAAATTGATATCTTCTTATTAATATACTTTTTGGTCAGGTGAATGATATGGTTAGATGCACCATAAAACACTCTAGATATCCACAGTCTCATAATATATTTATCATCATCCTATGAGCTATGGTGGGAATTTCCCTAAGGCCAGTTAGGCAGATTTTACCAAGAATTCCATACTTGGTCTTTTATTTTGTCCTAGTCTTGGTCTAATTTCCCTAAACCATAGTTTTGGTAGATCCATAAATTATTCTTCAGGGTCCCTTTGGATAAACTGATACCATGGTTGAGTATAAAAAACAATAGCCTACACTATCTCCATGTGGTGCGGGAATTTTCTTCAACAACCCATTTGTGGCGGGCATCCTCTTAAGGCTACTTGGACCAATATTCCCACACTTAGCCAATTTCTTGATTTTCACTAATTTGTCATATTTCTCTAGAATGATGTGATAATGCAACAATGATTTCAACTTCATTGCACATCATCATCTATGTCATGCCATGCCATGCATGCATCATCCTTAGTGCAGGAATCAACCTTAATGCGGGCATCACTTAGCCCCTTTACAACACTTAGCCATTTGTCCTACCTTTAGTATGCAAAATAATATTTTTATTCTATTTTGCAAGGTTGATATTTTCCTTGTCTGGTCACCATAAGAAAAACCAAGAGCATGGCTAGATATCCATTTAAACAATGAACGGGACCATATCATCTGATGATTTTTATCATCAATGGAACACCCCTTTGCGAGCATTTCAAATGTGGTCTCTCAAACTCTTTGTCTAACACTTAACCAGTTCTCTTCAAACCCTATGTCACCAAGGTGATTTCATTTTTCCTTCAAACTTGGTAAGTGAGATTCCCAATGGGTAGAGGCCAACAAGGTGAATCCATCAAGATCACTTTCATCTTCTGGAGCTTCTTTCTCTCTCCTTGCCATGCATTTTTCTGGAGCAGTGCAAATATGGCTAAGAGGCACTTTTGGTAGATTGATATATTCTTATTGAAAGACTTTTTTGTCATGCTAATTATACAATTGGATGCAACATACAAGACTCTAGAGATCTACACTCTCATAATATTTTTATCATCATCCTATGAGCTATGGCGGGCATTTCCCTGAGGCTAGTTAGGAATATTTTACCAATAATTTCATACTTTGACAATTTTTTATCTTCTCCTAGGCATGGTCTAATTTCCCTAAACCACAGTTTTTGTAGTTTTTGCATGTTTTTGCAAGTCTAATTTCCCTAAACCACAGGTTTTGCATGTTGGGCGTGCATTTGAGTAAAGAAATCCAAAATTGAATTGCTTCAGTAAAATGCATGCACATGCCTAATTTCATTTTCCCATACCTCAACTTGTCATACACATGTTGAACTAATTGAGTGTAAAATACGTCACTTAATAAACCATCAAATTCTATGATTTGATGAACCTGAATCGAGTCGGATTCTGACGACATTGAGAATGATTGCATCACCCAGATGTGAACTCATCATTTCCTTGTGATTAACCTTTTTTTCCAACCTTTCAATTATTCAAAGGGCCAACACAGTACACATATCCAGATTTGGACTGACCCCATAGATTCCTTCCTAGTAGCTATAGTCAATTACCAATCATGTTGCTTCTTATGTAAGATTCATAAATAGGGGCCACTGTTATCAGTAGGCTATGTATTGACTCCATTATCTATGTTCATTATTTTTTGTCCAGTATGGCCACAGATGTGCGCAAATTTGAGTTCACTGATAGTATGAGTGAAATGGGTAGAATTGGAAAGAATTGGAGACAGTCTCATCCGGGTTCAATGGATTTCATTGGAAGTTCCATTCCATCTTTTTTTTTTTACGTTTGTTTGAAATTCCTTTCCCATCACTCAATGAAGTCTTTCCTGCACTTACTCAACACCTTGTCCCTCTTCAACAACCAAAGAATTCCCTCACGGTGGCATAGTAGGATTGATTTCTTCAATTCCAGCTTTTAATTTCTCCGCACCACATGAGTATTGCATGTTGTTTTCCGTTGAGCCATTTTTTTCTCAGCATTTATCTCTTCCTTATAATTTTCTTCTTTCATTGGTATTTCCCTTTTCTCATTACAAAACCTCTCATGCACTATGAATCTCTGTTATAATTCTTCTATACTCGCATCTCCCATCTAGATAAATGGAATGCAACTTCCTCTTCTACTCCCTTTCTACCCCTAGTGTTGAAACATGTCCACTTCAGCCCTGTTTTCCCCCCTATGTTGCACTGTTGTGTTAGCCTTGTTCCACAGTAGTTGGTATCTTCGTTTGAAATGAGGAAAATACAGCAAAGGATGGGTTGTCTCATGGGTGAATCGACATTTCAGTTTGAAATCCACTTGTAACATGGTCAATCTAACCCTTCAGGTCTATAAATAGAATTTAATAGGTAGTAGGGGCAGTTATTATTGTAGTTGTTTGATGTTACTGATTCAACTCTAAACTATCCCTCTTCTCTATAATGAAATCATAATATAATAAAAAATGCTCTTGCGCCCCTTTTAAAACTTTCTTGAGTATCGATCTGATTATATTTTTTCATTATCTATGTTTTTTCCTCGAAATGTATTATATATGTTATGTTCTCATGTATTAATTTCTATAAGGAACGATGATGATTTATATTATAATAAAAATTATATAGATGATACAAACTTGCATATCCATTAGATTGGTTTCCAAACTATGATGTCTATGAACAAGAAACCAACATTTACAATTGTTGTGTTCTCATTTCAAATGTTGGATGCATTCTTACTTCACAATAGAACTTTAATTTATATCTGAAATTAAAACTATACTAGTCTAATTAGGTTTTTGTATGCAAACTTCCAAATTTCATACCTATAGTGTACTTCGATGGGAATTGGTGTGCATTTTTAGTTCTGGCCATGAAAAATTGGAAAATACTATCAATTTTTGTTTTGGATGACTTGGATTTTACTGTAGATCATACAATTTACATAAATGAGTACAAGAGTTTGTAGAAAAGGTTGGTATGTCTATGTTATAGTGCAATTTATTCAATATAACATGAAATGATGATCTGTCAATTCATTTGTAGAATATATTTCAAGAATATTTCATATGTAAATTCATTTGTAGAATATATTACAAAAATATATTTCATCATTTGTAGTTTCATACACACTTCTCAGTATGGGTTGCACATTAAGCTCTCTTAGATATAGGAAAAATGCACATATAGATTACAAATTACACTTGTATTACACATTAGAAACACATTAACTATATAAAAATATATGCATTGCTGAGAAATACTGACAATTTATATTACAACAATATTAGTATGTACATAGACATCAAATGCACACCATATTCTTTTATAACTCTAAGCTAATTATGAGGTTTTCTCAATTCCTCCTTTTTAGAATAAAAAAATTCGCTATAGCTTCTCTTTCCTTTTCCATAACCCTCCAGTTCTACAGAAGATTCATCAGCCATATGTTTTAATTGTTTTTCTTGCTCTTTCACTTTCTTTGCAAGATTTATCACTTTTGTATGCAATCTATCTTTTTCTTCTAGGCATTTCTTCAACATCTCTACATTTATATTTTTCTGCTTTGAGTGCCCCATCTTCCTTTCTTTTAATATAATCATTTTTCCACTTCAGCTGATATTGAACTGAAATTAATTTTCTCTTGACCTGTTGTACCTCCTTCTCGAGATCTTGTTCCCTCAAATCTCTATCAGATGGAGTATACAAAATTTCTTTTGCCATAGGTTTATCCTGCAAAGCTTTAATTTGGGATTTCAAATCTTGTATCTCACTATCATAGCCCAAATGTAGTGCTTTTCCCTTCTCCAATAGTTTTTGGTGAAGATATATGATTTCGGCCACCTTCTCCTCTATCTTCTTCTTCAATGTTGGATCTAATGAGCCAAATGTAAACTCTACAGCATTTGTTGTTGAAGCAGCTTCATTCAAGGTCTTCTCTCATTGTTGCAAGGAATTATGAAACTGGAGTAATCTCTCCATAGTTACATCACCTAGTTTTGTACTTCCAAAAAGTTTTGGTGTGATGGCCTTTTTACCCTCGACTTTGGATTCTTTTGTTGTGCTGACCTTTTTACCCTTAACTGTTGATTCTTTTGGTGTGCAGACATGTTTACCCTTGACTATTGATTCTTTGGGTGTGAAGACTTGTTTACCTTGACTATTGATTTTTTTCCTCTTCCAACACTTTTAGCCTCAAGAGTTGCTGAAATCCTTTCAATTCTCTTTTTTTGTAGCAACTCATTTTTGTTTTTAATTGTTTTATTCAATTTTTCCAATCTTGTTTCATATTCTGCAGTATCATTTTGTTGTTTAATGATCATTTCCTTCAATGCCTTTTCAAACTCAACCTTTAAACCTGTAATAAATGTTTCTTTCTGCTTCAATTCTTGCTGAATTTCTGCTTCCTTACCAAATACAGTCTTCAGTGGTGGCATGTTCAAAACTTCAGGCATGTTTTTCATCTCATTTTCAAGTCTCCCTATAGTTTCCTCATCTTCTTTCTTTTGAGACTAATACATGTCTTTCAATATGTCAAGTTTACAAATCAATTATGCTAGAACTATGGTAAATTTAGAACATTGATCCTTAATAAGTTTATCCTTCTGTCCAATTGTTTTTTCAGTTTCCACAATTATTTTATCTAAAACTATAACACGATGTACCAAACCAAGAATTTGGACATCCTTAATTCTCCACAATTCGTCGCTAGCTTTGAAGGAATCCTCCCACAAGGTAGATTGTTCTTTGGAATGTACCATTTTATCAAATAAAGAAAAAACAAATCTACCATCAAAAGAATATTTGGCATGAATTAGGTCTTCATCACTCACCGGTGAACGGTCGATATCATTGTTCACAAATTTGTCCCATTGATCTCATTTTTATTTCCATGCATTCCAGCCAAAGCTATGACAGTAACATCTTCTTGAAGGGAAAGTGAAGACATTTCGTTTCCCACAAATTCCGTATTGTCCTCTAAAAGTTATCCATGTATTATTGATGTAGTGACAGTAGAAACTGCTTCTACATTGTTCTTTAAAGACGGTTGAGGTAATTCCTCATTCTTTTGTTGTTCTTTAGGCTTCCTAATGTATGTTCTAATAGAATTTGACCCTAAAACTGGGTCGACATAAATCAATAATTTTTTGCAGTGTTCTTGGGTAACTGAACTTGACCCTCTTCATTTTACTATCTTGCAATGTAGAGTGCAATTTCCTAGCCAATAGATGAGGGACATCTATGGCCATGTCTTCAACCCAATGTATGGCCAGCTTCATGCAATCACCTAAAATATCATGACGCTTGTGGTGATTCATAATGGTCCTAAGGATAATTTGAATCATGGATTTGTATATTACTTAAGGAACATATTCCATTTTTAAACCATTTATGGGAACAACAACCCGTTTCCTACAAATTTTACTACCCATTTAAATCTTTTCATCCATGGGGGTTTTCCATGATTTTAACATTGCCCCCTTTCTTTGTGGAATTTTGGTTTCTCTGGCAACCAAATCGGGCTCTAGATGAACCCTATTTCCAAAAATATGCAATTCCATAGCCCCATGATCATAACTATAGATGGCATCATCTATCTCATCATTTTGATAATTAAAATTCCCAAAATTAAACCTATCCACTCCTACTCTTAAAAGGATATTTAACATACCAGTTGGCCATATGCTTGTATCACTCCATTCATCAACATTCTCTTGGAATTTTTTCACCGTGAACTATTCAACCCGGGAACCCCGTGCTTCTCCTGATGCCTTGGTAGAGAAGTCCCCTATGTTTGTTGCCATGGTGCAAGACGCCCCTGTTTCATCTGTTTCCATAGTACACGACAACCCAAATTCAATTGCACCGGTCGTGGTTGGTTTGGTGTGCACGCTAAGGAATGCAAGATTAGGAATGAACGCTGAGGAATGCACTCTGAGGAATGCAAGCTTAGTAATGCATGCTGAGGAAAGAAATCTAAGGAATGCAAGTTTAGGAATGCACACTAAGGAAATCAAGCTGAGGAATGCAAGCTTAGGAATGCATGCTGAGGAATGCAATCTTAGGAACTGCACTTAATAAAATACATAAACTTATCCTAGCCTCAATTCAGTTAAGAAATCAACTTACTATTATTGTTATTTATTGCATATTAATTTTTTTCTTGTTGCAAGCTTATTCCTTTAAATATTTAATTTTGGTCTTTTTGTTATTCTTGCTACAATGTGAAAAATAAATTATATTAATGTTAAAGATATACAAAATAAAACCCAGTATCATGGCTATATATCCATTTCAACAATGAATAGGACCATATCATCTTTCAACAAGGAACACCCCCTTATGGGCATTTCTAAGTGGTCTCTCAAACTCTTTGTCTAACACTTAACCAGTTTTCTTCAAACCCTAGGTCACAAAGGTGATTTAATTTTTCCTTCAAACTTGGCAAGTGAGATGCACATTGGGTAGAGGCTAAGAAGGTGAATCCATCAAGACCACTTTCATCTTTTGGAGCTTCTTTCTCTCTCCTTGGCGGGAATTTTTCTGGAGCAGTGAAAATATGGTTGAGAGTCACTTTTGGCAGATTGATATCTTCTTCCTAAAAGACTTTTTGGTCAGGATAATGATATGGTTGGATGAAACATACAACACTCTAGAGATCCACAGTCTCAGAATATTTTTATCGTCATCCTATGAGCTGTGGTGAGCATTTCCCTAATGCTAGTTAGGAAGATTTTACCAATAATTTCATACTTGGTCAATTTTTTATCTTCTCCTTTGGTTGGTCTAATTTCCCTAAACCACAATTGTGGCAGGTCCATAAATTCTAATTCAAGGTCTCTTTGGACAAACTGAGGAATCTATCAATACCACTTTCATCTTCTGGAGCTTCTTTCTCTCTCCTTGGCACTTTCTCTTTCCTTCGCTGGCATTTTTTTGGAGCAGTGAAAATATGGCTAAGAGGCACTTTTGGAAGATTGATATATTCTTCCTAAAATAATTTTTGTTCAGGCTAATTATATGTTTTTATGCACCATACAACACTCTATAGATCCACAGTCTCAGAATATTTGTATCGCCATCCTATGAGTTGTGGTGGGAATTTTGCTAAGGCTAGTTAGCCAGATTTTACCAATAATTCCATACTTGGTCAATTTTTTATCTTCTCCTTTGCTTGGTCTAATTTCAATAAACCACAGTTGTGGCGGGTCCATAAATTCTAATTCAGGGTCTCTTTGGACAAACGGAGGAATCTGTCAAGACCACTTTCATCTTATGGAGCTTCTTTCTCTCTCCTTGGCAAGCATTTTTCTGGAGCAGTGCAAATATGGCCGAGAGGCACTTTTGGCATATTGATATCTTCTTCCTGAAATACTTTTTAGTTAGGCTAATGATATGGTTGGATGTGCCATACACCACTCTAAAGATCCACACTCTTATAATATTTTTATCATCATCCAATGAGTTGCGGCGTGCATTTCCCTAAGGCTAGTTAGGCAGATTTTACCAATAATTCCATACTTAGAAAAAATTTTATCTTCTCTTATGCTTGGTCTAATTTCCCTAGACCACAGTTGTGGCAAGTCCATAAACTCTTCTTCAGGGTCTCTTATGACAAACTGAGGAATCCATCAAGACCACTTTCATCTTGTCTCTTATGACAAACTGCTCTACCTGCTTGTCTCTTTAAGAAGGAATGTGTCTCTGAACTGTAACTTTTTTTGTAATACTACCACTTTTTTTGTAACACTACCACTTACAAAAAAATAACATGGTGACTTCAATGTGAAAATTGTGCAGTCTGTATTTAAACTTAGTTTTGATTTTCAAATTCAAAATGATCTGTAGATTGGTTGTTTCGTACAACATAAAAGTTCCCAGCCTCAATTGAGTTAAGAAATCAGCTTACTATTATTGTTAATCATTACATATGAATTTTTTTCTGGATGCAAGCTTATTACTTTAAATATTTAATTATGGTCATTTTCTTATTCTTGCTACAATGTGGAAAATAATTTATATTAATGTGGTTTTTTCTATAAATGTTTGTTTTTGGAAATAGAAGGCAATAGAGGGATAAACTAATTTACAAAAAAAAACTTAATGAAAATATGATATACAGACTGCTCATTCCACACATTCACAACACAACATCTCATTTCACATGAAACGAAGATTATATAATACTGATGTATTACAAAATCAGAAATTGAGCTCATGTCGTATAATTGCAACTTGTGCCCAAAATTTTATTTAAGTGAATTAATCCTGAACTAAACAAAATTTATAAACTATGTCCTGATCCAAGTATAAATATTCAATAAATCAACTATTATCAGTTGATACAACATCACTGAAATCACTAGTCACACCGTATAAGCACTAATTACATTGTTCAATGTCATCCTTATGCCAAGGAATGAAGCTCAAATAAGCATCTACTAGATTACATAATGCGCTACTAGGACATGGTAGAGGTATATTTTCAAATAGAGGATCTAAAATTTCTATCGAATTCACAATATAATAGCCTTTTCCAACAGGGACATAGTGTACCATTGCATTTGGGTCAATGTTATGTATTGTCGCCCTTGCATCTTTAACCCTTGAGTTTAATGCAATGAAAAAGCATTTCTTTCCTACCAACCCCAATTGGAAAGTTGGTGTCAACTCATTAGCATTATCTTGACCCTATAAATAAAAGAGACAAAGTAAGATGCATGGAAATAAGAATTTAAACATTGATGATCCTAGATTAAATAATTACAATCTTACCTGAATTGGTGTCTCCATTTTGTCAATTTGCAATTTCAATAGAACCATTGGTGTTTTCTATACCAAATGTTCAATGTTCATCATATTTTGATGCACGACTCTGCACCCAATAGACAATGATTTCTAATATATTGATAAAATAAAATAAAATTGATCTAAATTACGAAATTTCCCAATACTTACAAGGGATGATGGAGTATGCATTGAAGTTAATTTCTTTTGTATTAGTCTGTTCCTAGGGGTTGTTATGTCCCATGTATTACTCTGTCAAGGAAACAAAATGTAATATATATGTGTGTGTGTATATATAAATATATAAATATATATATATATATATATATATATATATATATATATATTCAAAAGATGAAAAACAATATTTTTTCAAATAATAAATAAACAACTAACCTCCACCACAGGCATGATTTCAGCCTTAGCATTTTGTACAATAGGACATTGTTTATATGAGAATTCAAATATTAGCCTTCAGATCGTTACTGTGAAAATATGTATACTGAGACAAGAGTAAATAATTGGACACTAACACTTTCTTTGTTGAACACATGTTCTCTCTCCATATCTTCTACTCTTTTCAGTAGTTCACTTGTTGTTGTTTTCAAAGATGAGATTTCCTCTGTTTTTCTTTCATTGTTGCTTGGCTCATAGCTAGCGCCTCCTTATATGTACTTTTTCCAAAAAATTTAGTTGGCGTAACTCCTAATACAACACCACAACATCTTGCTCTTGCATCAACCCCTAGTACCTTGGCAAGGGCATCATCCCTAGATGCAAAGTCTTGAGATGCAACTTCTACTTGTGCTTGTTCAATTTTTTGCTAGCATTGACATACAATCAAATCAGATCATAGAAGAAAACATTTCCAACATGTAAAATGAAATTTTAATCAATATCTAAATTAAAAGGTTGATAACATACTATTGTTTCTCCTACAGCTGGTGTGATTGGAGTGCCATCCTTCTTTTTATGGAACTTCTTCCATAAGTCATCCCTAGTAATGCTTGTAGTTGTATCATCAAAGACTATAGATTTTCTAATTGCAACAAGTAAAATAGTATGGTTAAGTTGTGACATTTAAATAAAACTAAAATATGCTAATATTTCTCATATCAGATAAAATATCATTACAACTGTATACCATATCATCTTCGACCCGTTGATAACCTCGATGTCCAGAGGTGTGCAAGTCCCTCTCCTTTCCTCTATTTTCCTTGTTTTTCTTCCTTATATCCTAGTAATCAATTGAAAATAACATATATAATTCAACATTACAAGCCAATAGACATTCTAAAAAAGGTGATTATATAATATGTGAACTTTTTTTTTACTAGGAATTCAGTGGTGGCTCATGATAGGACGAATTCTCTCCACATTGTCTCACTTATCCTAATTGGAGGAACATTTTTTAATCTTTCCTCTTTTGACTCATAAGGGTCACAGTATTTTTTGGTCAACCGATATCTATGATTTCTTACTTTATGGCCAATGGATTTCATACAATATTCTTCAAGGACTGGAGGGATTATGAATTTTGCTTGCAACATACAAGAATTGCATCTTTAGATCTTTTTCCATTGGAAAAAAAGCTGTTGTATTAAGCTGGAAAAATTTACATACATAAAACGTATGTTCATATCACTATTTCATTATATCCATATAAGAAAAAACACAAAAAAAACTGTATGCTCTGTTATGTTGAAACAAAACTAGCTCTTTTGAGCAAAACTATAAGCCATCCTACGAGCAATGCGCGAGTATTGTAGCCTAAAAATGTAAATTTTGTACCATAAGCCTCTGAGTGTGGCTTCGGCCTCAATTCCTTTTTGCTGAGATAGGAATTTTGTATCTTCTAATGAAAGAGGATCATACTAAGGAGATCCAGAAACTCTGTAAGCAGTCAAGAGAAAACATATGCTAGCTGGAGTCAAAATCATTTTTGGAAAGGAAATAGAATGTTATGTGCCTCCCACCCTGAGTTGAGGCTCATTGAAGGGTCTATGGTAAAATTCATATACCTCTATTTCTCTCTGTTCCATAAACTTCCATGTACCAATCTCCATATTAATCCCTTCTTCTGAGAGTCTATTTGTTTCGTTGTTTCTTTCCCTGAAGACATGACGACATGTGATGACATCGAAAGTTGTAGTAAGTCTACGAACTTCTTCATAAAGAGTAGCAAGTGTTATGTTCCGTCATTTTTTCAGTTTGTTTATCTAGTTTATCACTATCAGAGAGTCTCCAAATATCTGAATTCTTTTACAACCTCTTTCAATAACAAAACAAAGAAGGAGCTTCAGGACCATTAATTCTGCAAAGTTATTTGTTCTGGTTCCCTGGCCCATTTGAATCTTAAAGTAATGGGAGTGACTCATGAAGAGAGTTTCCCCACCCCCACATTTATTTTCTTGTGGGGCTCCATTGAAGTAGGACCAATGGAAATATTGATCAATCAACTCTTTAGAAATGATCCTAGGAGCTGTTTGGTCTTTGGATTGAGGAAAATAGCATAAGATTTCTAGGCCCTGCTTTGCAACCATCTCATGGGAGGAATCATTTTCTTGGAAAGCCACATTGTTCCTTGCTACCCAAATTCCCTAGATATGAAGGAGAGGAAGAGCTTTGACTTGGGAAATTTGGGGATTTGTGGACCAAGTTATCCAGGATTCTTCTATCGAGGGACCTACCCAGCTGTGATTTTGAGGTGTCGTGGCTTTTGAGTGTTTCCAAACCTGGATGGAGAAAGTGCAGGAAAGGAAGAGGTGTTTTGGATTTTCTTCTCCATCCTTACAAAGAGGGCACTAGCATGGCCCTGCAAATGATATTTTTTGAATCTTGTCCTATGTTGGGATCCTTTCTGCTAGCGTACACCACATGAAAATTCTAGCCTTCAAGGGACATTTTAGTTTCCAAATTCCTAGTTGCCACCACTTAAGCTCCTCTAGATATTGGTTTGACCAAATCTGTTGGTATCCTATTTTTGGAGTGTACTGTCCATGTTTCACATGCTCCCAAATCAATTCATCTGAATTTTTTGTGAGCCAGATATGGGAAGAATGGAGATTTGAGATGTATATGTTCCCATCCTCGACCCAGTGTTATTGAGTTTCAAGAGTCTAATTCCCTAGCCAGCCTTGATGCCAAATATTTGTTGTGGCTGGATCTTCCACCTGGTTGAAGTGGAAGAGGCCTTTTTGTTGTAGATGTAGGACAAGTTCTTCTGGAAGAATATGGTTTTGTTGACTCCCTGGTCAAGGGTCTGCCCCTATTCAGACTTTTGCTCTGTTTCCAATTTTCCACACCATCCCACTATGAATGAGGGAGAAATAATTGAAGACAGCCTTCCAAATAATTGAACCATTTGGGGGATTTGAGAAAACTGAGTCTCTGATCTAGTCTATCAGCGAGAGAGGACAATGTATTTCTGGGTAATAACTTCATTCCAAATGCTTTGTGTTGTTATGAGTCTCTACCCTGCCTTTGTTGCTGGTGCTTTTGCAAACATTAAGGATTTTTTAATCCCCCTTTCTCCTATCTCTTTTGGCCTAGAAATATGATTCCATTTTACCCATGGGAGGAATCTGTGCTCCTTCTTCCCAGTCAAGAGAAATATTGAGCAAATTCTTCTGGCTTTCTCCAGTATCGCTTTTGGGATCCAAGCCAGTGCCATCTAGTAGACTAGGATGGATTCGAGGATCGATTTTATCAATATAATCCTTCCTGCTCTTGATAGCCACCTATTCCACCATATATTAACTCTATGTTCAAGCTTTGCTAAAAGCCAGTTCTAGTCCTCCTTTCTGTAGCAATTTGGTTTAAGTCTGAACCCTAAATATTTTATCCCTTCATCCAAAGTGTAGTGCAGAAAGGCAAATATTTCCAACATCACTCTCATGACATCATATTCAAGGTTGAAAGTAGTGAGTGTGGAATTTATGGATTTTATCTACATTCTGGTTTCCTTACAGAAAGAAGCAGGATTTTTGAGAGGTTGTTTGCCTCCCTGAGGGATCCATTGCAGAAAATGAGAATGTCATCTACAAAGAGGAGATGTGTGATATTTATGTTTGTAGCCACCCTTAGTCCCTCAAACTGACCTCTTCTATTTGCATCCAATAAAGCTCTGCTCAGCCCTTCTACAACTAGCGAAAAGAGGAGAGGGGATAGTGGGCAGCCTTAACGAAGTCCTCTTTCTAAGTGAAAGAAAGGAGAAATTGCACCATTGATGAGGACAACAAAAGAGGTTGTAGTAATACAAGAAAAAAACCCATTTTATGAAATCATAATTGAACCCTATATGTGTTAGCAAGAGTCTGAGATAAATCCAGTTGACTTTATCGAAGGCCTTTGTCAGATCAATTTTTAATATTGCTCCCTTAGTCTTTTTTATTTTTTCACTATGAAATCCTTCATGTGCTCTCTTATAGCCTCATGTATATGTCTGTCCTCTAGAAAGTCGAATTGCTCCTTTGAGATAATATTTGAAAGGAACTTTTTGAGTCTCTAAGCAATTATCTTTGTTACTACTTTGTAAGTAATGTTGTAGAGGGAAATGGGCCTATAGTCCTCTAAGCTTTTTGGTTTATCCTTTTTTGGAATTAGGGTCAGGAAATTTGAGGTTAGGGGAGGATGTAGTAGTCCATTTATCCTTGATTCCTCCACCAATTGGACAAGGTTAGGCCCAATGATATCAAAAGCAGCCAGGAAGAATTCCACCATCCATACATTAGGTCCTAGTCTTTTGTCTTTTTGAAAACTGTGCAGGGTCGCTTTAAGTTCTTCTTCCATCACTTCCTCCATAAGATCTGAGTTGTATTCCTCTGTGATGCTTTTCGGAAATAATTGTGATACTTGAATTATCTTAGCTATAGTTTCTTGTTGATATGCTTTGAGCATATTCTCAAAATGAGACTTCCCTAAATTTTCTAGGTCTTCAAAAGAGGAGGCCATTTCATTATTTTCTTTCCTGAGTTCCTAAATGGTGTTTTGTTGTTTTCTTCCTTTTGAAAAAGCTTGGAAGAATTTAGTGTTGTTGTCTCCACACTCCATCCAGATAGCTCTACTCTTTAGCCTCAATACCTCCTCTCTCTCCTTGAGAATCTTATTTATATTTGCTTCTAGTGTGTGCAATCTCACCATATATTCCTAGGTAAGGAAGCCTTCCCCATCAGAATTTTGGAGCACTTCGAGATCTTCCTTAATCTGGGTGATTGCCTCATCATCCAATTCTTTTTTGTTCCTGGCCCAATATTTTACCAATTTTATTTTAGGAACAGATTTTGTGCAAAATGTACAGCAACATGCATGCCTTCAACTACTTGAAAAGGTTGCCAATTATTTTGAATGATCTTGAGCACCTCTTCATTTTTCAACCAGGTAGAGTAGAGTTTGAATGGGTTGGCTGGTTTCCTTGGTTTTTTTTGAATTTCCAAAAAAATGGGTAAATAGTCTGAGTCTGCTCTTGAATCTACCCATTGTTTGAACATCAAATATTTCTCTAGGAGGTTTTCTGCCATTAGGAACCTATCCAGCCATTTTGCAATCCAATCCTCCCCCATCCTTCTATTTGTCCAAGTGGGTTTTAGCTTCTAGGGGTCTAAATCCACCAGTTTTAGATTGTGAAGGAGGTTTCTGAAGAAAAGGGCTAGTGTGTCCGCTCTTGATTTTGGGCCCCAAATTTCATGTGCTCCCATAGTGAAATTTGGATCCCCTTCGACAATCAGGTTTTTTTTCCGAAGGAAACTGGAATTTTCCAAAGTTTCCCAGAAATCCACTCTATTGTTATAAGGTTCGTAAATGTTCAAGAAATTCAGTGTTATGTCAGCCTCCACCCAATTTAACTGAACTTCTATGCCTTGGAGAGCTCCCCATGAATTTATGCAATGTAAAGTGGACTGATTCCATCCTATCGCTAGTCCCCCAAAGTATCCCCTAGAACTCTGTGCTACAAAGGTGTAAAAAGAAGAAATTGTGGTGAGTAGCCTAGTCACTTCCATCTCTGATCCTACCGTCTCTTGTAGCAGGATTACATCCAGTTTGTGGACCGAAAGCATCCTTTTGAGGGAAATTTTTTCTGGGTACTTTCTAGACCCCTGCAATTTAGGGAGAGGATCTTCATTTTGTAACCCCTTCCAGGGCTTGCACTGCTCTAAGTTCCCGAAAGAGGGTTTTTTGCCTGCCATTCACCTGATCTCTAAGAGATTTTTACTGGGCTACTGAGAGATATGATGGCCTTCCTCACCCTCTTCCTTTTTAAGGAAAATATGGATTTCTTCCCAACCCAAGGAAGGGAGCTAATGTAACCGACAATACAAGGATGTCCCTTGGGAAAAGACAGAAATGAGGTGGGAGAGTTTGTGGGGGAAAGAAGTGGATGGGAGTTGGTTTACACACCCGATGGTGAGGGAGAGGAGAGTGTGTGTGGGTGGGGGTGCCAGGGGGACTCTGGGGGTGGGAAAGCAAAGTCACAAGGGGTCGGGAACATTTTTTCCAATAAACATAAATCATCAAATTGATCATTCAAACAAGAAAGAGGGACCTTACCAGTGGAGAGCTGTGGAGCCGAGCCTAAGTTGGGGCGATGTAATCATGTGGTGTGATCACTACAGCTTGTTCCTCATAGGGTGCTAAAGGTTGGCATGGGGGAGACACTGCTGGTTTCCATCATGTGCCTTTGAGTTCTGCGGCTTCCTCTTCTTTCCATGGAGCCCTTGATTCAATATGGGTCCATTTCTTCCTCTTGTGAGTTGGTGGCATTGTTTGAGGGCATTGTTTTGCCATATGTCTGGTCTTATGACACTTGTGGAATCTAAAAGGAAGCCACTCATAATCCAACAGTTGTTTCCTTATTTTTGGATCCCAGATCAAGTTTATGTGGACCCTAAGACTGGTTCGAATGTTCAAGGACACTAGAATTCTTGCCACCATTCTGCGCTTTGTCTACATGAAAAAGAGATCTGCCTCTATGAAGGTTCTCAAGGCTCTTTCTATGTCGCTTAAAGAGGTTTAGTTCCAGAACTCCCATGGACTCCCTGGCGGTCGAACCCATACAAGTATCGTGTCCATCCTCTTGGTGTCTGCATCAAATAGCAGGGTCCATATTTGGAGCTTGAAAGGGGTCACCCCAAAATTCCAGACTTGCCGTAGAATTTTCTTAGTATCATTTTTGAATTTAATTTGAAACCAAACCAGCCTTTGGTCAATGGTGTGAGTTCAATTTCATAGCTCAGCATATATCCCCAGTTTCTTCTGACCTGAGTTCCCATTTCCTCCTGGGTAAGGTTTCGTCCTCTGATTTTTCCTACAAGGGAAACTTTTGCCATGTCTTTTGCTTCATCAATGGAGAGATCAACCCCATAGAATAAATTAACAGACCCTTCACAAGGGTTTAGACACCATTTATTCCTTTTTCTATTTCCTCTCTGCCTGACTTCTGAAAAAACCTCCAACCAAATCTTCTGATGAATTTCCCCCCATTGTATCCCGGGCCAGAATCTGGTGAAGAACCGCTGAAGTTCCCTGGCTGCAAAAAGAAGGAGATGAAAGCTTCTGGGGTAGGTGTAAGATCTGGATGGAAGAATGGGTAGTGGTTGTTGAAAGAAGAGAGGGTGCCCGACCAACCCGCTTCTAGCAGATTGAGGTAACTGTGATGTTCTTATGCTGGAAAACCTTCGAGCCTGGGATCGTGTACATAAAGGGTTCACTGTGTGTGATTAAAGCATCCACATCCTGCGATAGTGGGTTCACCGAAAAAAGGGTAAATGGTGATCCTCCAAGCGAGGTGGATAACTGCCTAACCGCATGAAACCCTGCAGTTCCACCTTCAACTCCAAGAAATGGTTGCATAGGAATCTCAAAAAACCTAGCTTCGGTTTCGTCTGATAGTTGTTCCAATCCAACTTGGACCGTTGCCAGAGATGCGATCACGGAGGGTTCCGGAGCTGAGAAAATTTGGAACCCCTACCATGGGTCCGCCGAATAATCTGAAAGCTCCTCACCCTCGACCTCCTCACTACTGACTCCGCACTCCATGCTGGCAGTGAAGAAAAACCCCAGGGAAAACAGTAAAAACTTAGGAAAATTACCCTCATTGAATTTCTCTGTCGATGCTTGTGTAGAGCGATCTTCACCCGATATACTAATATCGTGTTGTCATTGTTCTTTGTGAACATATTCTATTAAAAAAAAGGGTAAGTAAAGGTGTTACGGATTTCAAAGTCATAAAATTTTATTTATGAAGAACTACAAAATTATACATTAATGACCTTACTTTGTTATTTATGTTGCTCTGCCTCTTTTGTGTTGAGGGATCTTCCCCTTCTACATTGTTATCCATATGGCATGGTTGTTTGTGAACATATTCTATAAAATAAGGGAACATAAAGGTGTTATGGATTTCTTAATCATAATATTTATAGTTATAAGGAACTAGAAAAATCTGAAATTAATGGGCTTACCTTGTTCATGTTGTTCCTCCTCCTGAAAAGAGGAAAATGTATCTTTTTCATTTGCTTCTTTGTTAGGACTAGTAGAGTCATTCAAAGGCATATAAAGTGTACTTAGTCTTCTTTGCTATTGTTTGTATTTTCCTCTTCTTTGTAACTGTAGCCAAGAATGTTATTAAACATATTCCTAACATCATCATACAATAAAAATAAGCATTATATAACTACATAAGTAAATACATTGTTCTATTTCTAAATATTTACCTTCTGATAAGCATGTCCCTTTCTTTCCCATTTGATCATTTTGACGCATTCCCTTTGAAAATTTCACAATTAGATTTTTTTGATTTCATTTCATAACATGCTTTGCCATTTTTTTTTTAAAATGATTAAAGTGTTGATTAGCCATAGCCTATTAGATTGTTATTAAAGTACAAAGTAATATGTTCTAACAATTTAAATTAAATAAAAGTAGTATTCTCATTTGCTGTGATGGGTATTTTTTTTTTTTGCAAAGAACTCACAGATGTAAGTTCTTAGGTGGCTCAGCCATAGTCTTATTAATACAAAACCTACTCGTTTCTGTTAACAAAAAACAATTTAAATTAAATAAAAATAACGATATAATTCAATCACAAACAATCACTTACCTCCATGTCTCCCCTTGTACAAAGCCTACATAATTAACCAGAAAAATAAAGTCCATCATCACTCAATTGTTAACTGAAAGTTGTTTAAACATTTAATATATCTAACAAGTTTCAAAAGGAAAAGGGAATACTATCTATAAGGGCTATCTGCTAAAAGGAACATGTGTCATAACTTGAGAGAGAGAGAGGGTTAGAGTGATGTAAGGTTAGGTTATACATGTACGATAGCCAACAAGATATCTTAGTCTCCAAGACTGAAGACCCCTCAGCCTTAGCGGCTACAAGCAGGACAAGGTTTACACAGGAAACCCCAAAGATGAACACGATAACGGTCTTGCAGTAGTGGGAAAGTGCATTCCAACTCTAGTGCTCACAAAATAATCACAACCCAAATAAATGAATGTTAAACAATCCACGACTCAGCTAGAAAGAGCCACCACAATCCATGGTCATCCCTAGAGGAAACCAAAATTTTTACAGAATTTTTAAAATTTTGTAGCATAGGAACCACTATTTTGATTTCTGTCAATAAAGAACGCAAAACTTAGAATGCAATGAAACTTAAGTTACACCCCATGTAGATCACCTCAATATCTCCCAATAGCTTAGCTTCAGCTTTTGTGGTGTTGAATACCAGAATCAAAGCAAGTAAATGATGGCCTGTGCAAAAAGAAAACGTCACCCTTTCCCAAAAAAACTATTCGCGGGAGATAAAATGTGAAAAGTTATGTTAGGCCGGGTCCCTTTTTTTTCTTTTTTTAATTTCTTTTTGGTAAATTTAATTTCCTTTTCTTTTGGTATAGATAGAAAAAACACCCGAGTTTTCTCCTAAGGTTTCAATGAAAAGGGGAAGGACCCTGGTACTAGGAGTCATGTAGGTGGAACAAAGGAAGGAAGGAGGGAACCAAAGAAATGCATCAAAAGGAAATGCAATATTAGCCTATTGTGGTGGATGACATGAATTTAAATAATGTTAAAAGCATGGCTTCTAAGGCTTTGAATGTGAGGTTTATCTTCATAAGGATGGGGGCAATGAGCTTGTTTCAATAGATTCAAGTGCACTAGTAATCAATTTTACCTTACCACATAAGGGATTTCATTTTCATCTGTGGTTAGATATTGAGGTTACATGCAAACATATTATTATTTCTAGTAGGTATCTACTGCATTTATACCTATGTATATTAGAGTAATTATGAGAAGAAATATACGGTTTTAATGCATATAATCTATATGCTCTCCATAATTTTGACAATTCATTAACACATTGGTTAAGGTCCTACCTGGAGAAAACCTACAAGAATGACCTATATAATCCTTTTAAATATTCAAAATTTTTATCATTATAACCTCTTCCAACCATATGCAATTCTTATAAATATAAAAGGAATTTGAACCGGCATTAATAACCTATGTATTTCAAACCTATATGATACCATTGAAACTACTCTCCTAATGATAATCTGATAACTTGTTTGGTGGACCATATGAATATGGTGTGTCCACCATCTCCTTCTAAGTATAATTTTTAACCTACAATGTCAACCCTCCATCTCTTTATAATTATCAAACAAATTATAGGTATATTATACGTAGTAATGTAGGTGTTAATGATGGAAAGGACACATTTATTTTTTCTAATTACTACATTAACACTTGTTATATGAATTAGTGAACCATGGAAATCGTGTAGCTAGATCAGATAAAAATATGGCCATATAGATCCAAAATTTCATCTAATCTATCCTTAACTAGTATTCCCCTAACCATCATCCCTAACTGAAAATGATTAACACCAAGTAATGAAGTAACATATACTACCTTGAATAATGGACATAATTGCAAAGGAGGCAAAGTTGTCAGTTATCTTGCACTAGTACTTGAGCATATGAAGGAAAATGGTTGTGATCAACCAAATATTCATACTTACATTAATAATCCTTTGATGAGTTGATTTCAAAAGGAAAATGACTTGATACAAATAAGGAGGTTGAGAGGGTATACCATGAAATTGACAATGTATATTAGCCTATTGTGGTGGATGGCATGAAGTTAAAAAATGTAATAACCATGGCTTATAATGCATTGATTGTGATGTCTATTTGTAGAAGGATGGGGGCAGTGAGTTTGTTTCAATGTATTCAAGTGCACTAGTAATCAATTTTATAAGCTTACCACATAAGGGATGTCATCATTAATTTCATCTGAGGTTAGATGTCGAGGTTACAATATCCAAACATAGTATTATTTTTACTCGGTATCTACTGCATGCATTTATACGTAGGAGGATTTACCGCTTACTTATCAAATTACTTATATATATTCATTGAAGGTTCCCTCTCAATAAGTAAGGATATCATAAGGATAAAATAACTGTACCAAATTAGTCTATTTCCATAGACTCTCTTATTACACAAGATATATATTTTCTCTTTGATTTGCTATTTGTAACTATAACTAGCATCATTATATGACTCATTATTTTTTCTTGCCTTACAAAGCTGATCTATGATCATATGCAATATTCAAACAATTTTATCTTGTTTTTTTCTTGGTTGGATTTAGGATCTCTCTTCTTATGGAGATCATATGAGCTAAAATTTCAGTGGTGGTATGCCTTACAAATCTCCTTTCTTAATTGACATATAAATTAGGTAACGAGGGATATTAGAGTAATTATGAGAAGGAATATACAGTGTTAATTAATATAATCTATATTCTCTCCACAAGTTTGACAATTCATTAATACATTGGTTAAGGTCCTACCTGGAGAAAACCTACAAGAACCTATACAATCCTTTTAAATATTAAGAATTGTTATCATTATAACCTCTTCCAACCATATGCAATTATTTTAAAGATAAAAGGAATTTGAACCAGCATTAATAACCTATGTATTTCAGACCTGTATTATACCATTGAAACTATTCTCCTAATGATAATCTGATAACTTGTTTGAGGGACCATATGAATATGATGTTACCCCCATCTCCTTTTAAGAATATTTTTTAACCTACAATGTCAACCCTCCATCTCTTTATAATTATCAAACAAATTATAGGTATATTATACCTAGTAATGTAGGTGTTAATGATGGAAAGGACACCTTTAATTTTTCTAATTCCTACAACACTTGTTATATGAATTAGTGAACCATGACAAAATTGTAGCTAGATCAGAGAAAAATATGTCTATATAGATCCATAATTTCATCTAATCTATCCTTAACTAGTATTCCCTCAACCATCATCCCTAACTGAAAATGATTGACACCAATTAATGAAGTAACATGAAATCGACCATGTATATTAGCCTATTGTGGTGGATGACATGAAGTTAAAAAATGTAATAACCATGGCTTATAATGCATTGATTGTGATGTCTATTTGTAGAAGGATGGGGGCAGTGAGTTTGTTTCAATGTATTCAAGTGCATTAGTAATCAATTTTATAAGCTTACCACATAAGGGATGTGATCATTAATTTCATCTGAGGTTAGATGTTGAGGTTACAATATCCAAACATAGTATTATATTTACTGGATATCTACTGCATGCATTTATACGTAGGTGGATTTACTGCTTACTTGATCAAATTATTTATATATATTCATTGAAGGTCCCCTCTCAATAAGTAAGGATACCATAAGGATAAAATAACTGTACTAAATTAGTCTATTTCCATAGACTCTCTTATGCTTCAACACAAGATATATATTTTCTCTTTGATCTGCTATTTGTAACTATAACTGGCATCATTATTTGACTCATTATTTTTTCTTGCCTTACAAAGATATCTATGATCTCTCTTCTTATGGAGATCATATGAGCTAAAATTTCTATGGTGGTATGCCTTAGAAATATCCTTTCTTAATTGACATATGAATTAGGTAATGATGGATATTAGAGTAATTATGAGAAGAAATATACGGTGTTAATGCATATAATCTATATGCTCTCCACAAGTTTGATAATTCATTAATACATTGGTTAAGGTCCTACGTCCTGGACAAAACCTACAAGAACCTATATACTCCTTTTAAATATTAAGAATTGTTATCATTATAACCTCTTCCAACCATATGAAATTCTTATCAAGATAAAAGGAATTTGAACCGACATTAATATCCTATGTATTTCATACCTATATTATACCATTGAAACTATTCTCCTAATGATAATCTGATAACTTGTTTGAGGGACCATATGAATATGAAGTGACCCCAACCATCTCCTTCTAAGTATAATTTTTAACCTAAAATGTTAACCCTCCATCTCTTTATATTTATGAAACAAATTATAGGTATATTATACCTAGTAATGTAGGTGTTAATGTCGATGGAAAGGACACCTTTAATTTTTCTAATTCCTACAACACTTGTTATATGAATTACTAAACCATGCCAATCGTGTAGCTATATCAGAGAAAAATATGGCTATATAGATCCAAAATTTCTTCTAATCTATCCTTAACTAATATTCCCTTAACCATCATCCCTAACTGATCAAAATGATTGACACCAATTAATGAAGTAACATATACTACCTTGAATAATGGACATAATTGCAAAGGAGGCAAAGTTGTCATTTATCTTGCACTACGACTGGGGCATATGAAGGAAAATGGTTGTGATCAACCAAATATTCATACTTACATTAATAATCCTTTGATGAATTGATTTCACAATGAAAATGACTTGATACAAATAAGGAGGTTGAGAGGGTATACCATGAAATCAACCATGTATATTAACCTATTGTGGTGGATGACATGAAGTTAAATAATGTAATAACCATGGCTTATAATGCATTGATTGTGATGTTTATTTGTAGAATGATGGGGGTAGTACTGAGTTTGTTTCAATGTATTCAAGTGCACTAGTAATCAATTTTATAAGCTTACCATTAATTTCATCTGAGGTTAGATGTTGAGGTTACAATATCCAAACATAGTATTATTTCTACTCGGTATCTGCTGCATGCATTTATACATAGGTGGATTTACCGGTTACTTGATCAAATTACTTATATATCATCCAAGGTCCCATGTCAATAAGTAAGGATAAAATAATTGTACTAAATTAGTCTATTTACACAGACTCTCTTATGATTCTACACAAGATATATATTTTCTCTTTGATATGCTATTTGTAACTACTGGCATCATGATATGACTCATTATTTTTTCTTTCCTTACAAAGATATCTATCATTTGCATTCAAACCATTTTTCTTGTTTTTTTCTTGGTTGGATTTATGATCTCTCTTCTTATGGAGATCATATGAGCTAAAATTTCTATGGTGGTATGCCTTACAAATCTACTTTCTTAATTGACATATCAATTAAGTAAATATGGATATTAGAATAATTAGGAGAAGAGATATACGATGTTGCATTTAATCTATATGCTCTCCACATGTTTGACAATAATTCAATAATACATTGGTTAAGGTCCCACCTGGAGAAAACCTACAAGAACCTATATAATATATCATTTTAAATATTAAGAATTTTTATCATTATAACCTCTTCCAACCATATGCAAATCTTATAAATATTATAAAAGTAATTTGAACCATTAACCTATGTATTTTAGACCAGTATTATACCATTGAAACTATTCTCCTAATGACATTCCGATAACTTGCTTGATGGACCATATGAATATCATGATGTGAGCCCCATCTCCTTATAAGTATAATTTTTAACCTAATATGTCAACCATCCATCTCTTTATAATTATCAAACAAATTATAGGTATATTTATTACAATTTGAACACCATTTAGATCTTCAAGCAGAGAGTTCTGATAATTTTTGTAGCAATTGAATGGAGAATGAAAATACAAACTAATCAAAAAAAACCACACAGGAAACTAACAAGTATTGCTCGGGAATTTACAATATATTCATCATAATAATGTCTCGTGTTACAAAAGTTTACATATCTAGAATTCGAATGCATGGAATATGAATTCGAATCCTCTAAGTGGATATGACTGTATCTAACTGAATCTCTAACTAAAGGTCTCCCAATCGATATCGAAGTCCAAATAGATAACTCCCTAATGACCAATAACTCAACAGTCAGTGACAACTAGTTAACACAGTGCAACTGAGAGTGAGGTAGGTAGGAAAAGTGCTCCCCCCATGCAACCATGTATTATCTATGCATTGGTAGCACTAACTTAACTGACTATGAACTAATTGAATGTAACTAGGGGATAAATAAGACTAACTAGTACTAACACCAATTGACTGAAGTAGGTTGGTGCAGGGACTCGCAGTGGCTCCTAAAATGTAGGGATTGGTCTAGGATGCGCCCAAACCGATGCATGCACATGTAGTAAGTGGAATTTAACCTCTAGGAGTGTTCCCCACACTCCAGTGACGGGTACATGTAGCCCCATTAGGCCAAGTGGACCCAATTTGTACTAGTGGACCCAATTAACTAGTTAAGGTTCCTAAGTTAGGAAATAATTAATCTAATAGAAATTTGACCAAGGGAGGATTAATAATACTAACACCCCCCCTGGATCCTAACTTGGAAAACTCTGGGCCCTGGTAACAAGACCATAGGTCACCCAAATATAATCTAGAAGATAAATAAAAAAATGTTGCTTAGTACAACTGAGGAAACAGGGGAAAACCTCATGGGAAAATCACCCCCTCAAAAGGTATGCAGAAAATAACAATCTGCAAGCTATATTTAGAAGAAAGAAGCTTCCTCCTTAGAAAAATAACTTGAGTAACATTGCTGCAAAAAATTGCAGCTCTATGCAGCAGCATGGTCCATCAGTGAACCTCTCAATGTACATTCTGAACTGATGACTCTATTTGTTTCTGCTGGATGGTGAAGGTAGGGAATGATCAAATCTCTACTTCTATGGGCCATGTAGCTGATCATTTTCCACCATCAAGTAGCATCAACCTGCAACTTTGCTACACCATTCTATAGAGAATGAATCTGTGAGGTATAGTGTAGCATGCTCATTCTGATATTGGGACCTTGTTCTTCTTCTGTTTTCTAGAACTCTAGCACCACTTCTAGCTAGATCAAGAAGCTTTTGAGCCCATCTGGGTTTATGCTTCTGATTAAGAATGGGTACTGGATCTGGATCTAGAATCTCTTGAGATTCAGTCTCAATAACAGGATCATGTTGTATGTGATCTTCTTCATCTGAATCTGAAACCAGTAGCACATCATCATCATCAAAAATAGGTGGACAAATATTTATACCTTCTTGTGCTACTGGAGGAGTATCATCCAGCTGATCTTCTTCGAACTGGACACTTCTTTCAATGAAGCATCTTCTCATACCAACCTCCATCAGTTTGTAAGCTTTTGCATCTTCTGCATATCTCAGCAGAATGCATTCGCTATTTTGGGCTTGGAAGGCCTTCCTCTTGTCAAGTGGTATTCTGGCCCAAGCTTTGGAGCCAAAAAATATGAGATGTGAGGCATTGGGCTTATACCCATGCAATGCTTCGAATGGTGTGACCCCAACCACTAACTTGTGGGGCACCCTATTCTGCAAATATGAAGCACAGTTTACTGCTTCATCCCAAAGAGAAGGAGGTATATGCTTGGCATGGACAAGGAATGTTACCATATCCTTCAGTGATCTATTCTTCCTCTCAGCCACTCCATTTTGCTATGGTTTGTATGGAACTGAGTGTTCCATTCGAATCCCCTCTAATTCACAGAAATTCTGGAAATCTCTTTTGACATATTCTCCTGCTCCATCGGATCTTATTGACTTGATATTCTTATTGAAATTGTTCTCAACCATAGCTTTAAAACTTTTAAGAGTCTCAAAAACTTCTGATTTTGGTTTCATGAAGTAGATCTAGCAGTACCTAGAACAATCATCAATAAAGGTCAAGAAATACCTACAACCATTAATGGATTTTGAGGGCATAGGTCTAGCTACATCACTATGTATCAAATCAAGTGTAGAGACAACTCTATGTGCCTTCCCAACATCATACTTATTTTCCGGATTCTTACCTACCAAGCACCTAGCACATACTCCATCAGAAGTTTGGATGGAGGGAAAACCTTCAACCATGTTATCATTGTGGGGCTGCTTCAGATATTTGAAATTGAGATGGCCAAATCTCTCATGCCAAATATTGTTGGTGTTGTTAGCAATGAGAAAATAAATCTATAGGATGAGAAACAGGTAAGAAATGTGAAAACTCATAAGATTTGGTATAGTGATTTGTAATACCTTTCGCTACAATCTTTCCAGTGGATTTTTTTGTAATCTCAACTGATTATGAATCAAACGTGACCCTATTGGGAGAGCCTATATGAGTCATATGGTAAAAAGATAACATTTTAGCAGCAAGGGAGGGCACATATAAGACATTCTTGAACTCACCATGCTTCACTTTAACTAAGCCTCTTCCTTCTATTGGAATTTGGGAATCGTCTCTAATGTGAATATTAGGCCCCTTTGATAGTGAAAGAGTAGAGAAGGATTCTTTGGAAGAAACCATGTAGTTGCAGGCTCCAGAATCTATAATGTATGATGAGTATGGAGAGAGAGTTGCTTTCAAAGCATGACACCTTTCAGCATCTTCTGTCGGTGCTTCTTCATCAGGCTTCTTTTCTCTTGGAGGAGCAATGTTGTGCTTCTTGAGAAGAGTGGACATCTCATCAAGTTGCTTCCTCATACAATGTTCTTCAAGATGGTATCCCTGTTAACAATAAGGACATAACTTCTTTTCAAATTTCTTCTTCTTAGAGCCGAAGGCCCCTTCGAAAGCTTGTTGATTTTGTTTAGGCTTCAAATCAGCTGCCTTTGGCTCCTTCTTTGATTTCCCTTTTTATTGTTCTTTGGAAGAGTCAGTAACCAAGAGAGCTTGATATTTGTAGTTCTGGATGACTCCCATTCGAATCAATTTGTCTTGTCTCTTGATTAAGGACTCGAAAAATGAATCTAAAGAAGGAATTTTCCAATCAGGAAAGATTTCTCGCTTGGAATGAAACATAGAGACATATACGTAGTACTCAGGGCCTAGTTTGCTAAGTATGGAAAGGGCATTATGCTCATCCTTCCGCTCTATCTTGCAGTGTCTGCATTGGAGCACTACAGACTTGAATTTGGAGAAGAATTGCTCAATAGTCATGAAACTGCTAGGATGTAAAGATACCAACTCATTCTGTAGAATGTGTCCCTGAATCTCATCTTGTTTGTTAAACAGCTATCAAGCTTCTCCCAGGCTTCTCTGGGAGTCCTCAATACTTCTAGATGAAAGAGGAGATCTCTGGAAATGTAAGTACATAAGTAACTGAATGCTTCATTACGACGGTTTAGGAACTTGTTCCGCTCTACCGGCTAATGAGGCTTAGCCTCCCATCCATGTATGATCCTGTGGTAGCCATGCTTGCACAAGGCCAACTGTATATCATTCCTCCAATCAAGGTAATTGGAAGTTGTGAGGATCTCTGGTTCAAGAGTTTGATAACTCGTAATTGCTCCGGATGGAAGACTATAAATACTTCTCTAAAGCTATGTAGCACCTGTCAATTTCACTACAATACCACACTAAAACATATGAACTGTTAGAATCATGATTTTCCTCCCAGAATGAACATGTTTTCAGGGTCTGTCATGCCCTCTCCACTACTCTGGATAAATCCAGATCTAGAAAATTTTCATAGGGGACTTCTGTGGAAACTCAGCTGGTTCTGATGTTCGATGGGGAGAAACAAGCATGAAACCTTCCGGAGAAGGCTTTGATACCATATTAGAATTTGAATTCCATTTAGATATTCAAGCAGAGAGTTATGATAATGTTTGCAGTAATTGAATGGAGAATGAAAATACAAAATAAGCAAAACAAACCACACGAGAAATGAACAAGTATTGCTCAAGTATTGCTCAAGTGTTACAATAGTTTACATAGGTAGAATTCAAATGCATGGGATATGAATTCGAATCCTCTAAGTGGATATGACTGTACTATAACTGAATCTCTAACTAAAGGTCTCCAAATCAATAACGGAGTCCAAATAGACAACTCCCTGATGAACAATAACTCAACAACCAGTGACAACTAGTTAAATTAGTGCAACTAAGAGTGACGTAGATAGGAAAATCGCTCCTCCCCATGCAACCATGCATTGGTAGAGCTAGCTTAACTGACTTTGAACTAACTGAATGTAACTGGGGGCCAACTAAGACTAACTAGTTCTAACACCAACTAACTGAACTAGGTTGGTGTTGAGAGTCCTAGTGGCTCCTAAAATGTAGGGATTGGTCTAGGAGACTCCCAAACTGATGCATGCACATGCAGTAAGTGGAAGTTAACCTCTGGAAGTGTTCCCCACACTCCAGTGTCTGGTACATGTGGCCCCATTAGGCCAAGTGGACCCAATTAATTAATTAAGGTTCCTAAGTTGGGAAATAATTAATCTAATAGACATTTGACCAAGGGAGGATTAATAATCCTAACAATATTATACCTAGTATTGTAGGTGTTAATGATGGAAAGGACACCTTTGTAATTCTTAAAACTCTAGTTATATGAATTAGTGAACCATGACAATATTCTTGTAGCTAGATCAGATAAAAATATGGCTATGTAGATCAAAATTTTCATCTAATCTATCCTTAAGTACTCCCTTTACCATCATCCCTAACTGAAAATGATTGTCTTATCCAAACATAGTATTATTTCTAGTCGATATATATTGCATTACCTAGGTGGATTCACCGGTTACTTGATCAAATTACTTATATATCATTCAAGATCCCATGTCAACAAGTAAGGATACCATAAGGTAAAATAATTGTACTAAATTATTCTATTTCCATACTCTCTTATGATGATTCTACACAAGATATTTTCTCTTTTATCTTCTATTTGTAACTACTGGCATGATATGACTCATTATCGTTTCTTTCCTTACTAAGAGATCTATCATATGGATTCAAACAATTATTTCTTGTTTTTTCCTTGGTTGGATTTAATATCTCTCTTCTTATGGAAATCATATGAGCTAAAAATTCTATGGTGGTATGCCTTAAAATTCTACTTTCTTAATTGACATATCAATTAGTTGGTAACCAGGGATATTAGAATAATGAGAAGAGATGTGTGGTGTTACATTTAATCATGCAATGCCAATCTATAGCCTCCAATTCATTTATGTATTTTCATTGTTCAATGAACCATTTTAGTGGTGGAAGTGTAGTAGTTTTTATAGATGCCTGCATCGAAATTTCTATTTAATTAGGTCATTGGAGAGTCAGCGACGGGTGGCATATGAAATTATTGAACCAATTGATCTCTAATAATGTTATGGCCATTACACTGCACCTTTGACTAATTTACTCACTCCCGAGTGAGATTTCTTGAGCTCTAAAGGAAATGAAGTTTCCCATACCTTCCAAGCCATTAAATGAGGTGATCGAAGCCATTTTTAACTCCTCCTAAAAATACATTGATATGTTAAAATGGTGGTGAAAAATTTAACATATTGATCTCCTATCATACTAACAACATCTATTAGTTAGTATACAGGTTGGGATATCTCCACATTAAAAAAAATATTTATATTTAACCCATATATCCTCCCTACGATGTTAGTTATAAATATCCTTGACAAGCAATAGAATAGAAGCTAGAAACGCTTATGCAATAACTAAAATAAGAATATAAGAAACTAGGACTCCCAAGCACCATCCTCATACCATATTCTATAATAAGTTTTATCCCAAGGGGGTATTTCTATGAGTCTAACAAGTAAAAATATTATATTATACCTAGGATTATAGGCCCATGCCGTGGCTATACATACAACAAATTTTTAGGCCCTTCTAGATATAATATGCTAAAGATTCATGCATATTCTATTTTTCATCTTTTATGGTATTTATGTTTTTGAAAAAAAAGGAGTAACAAAGGGGCCGATTTCATCTTGTGGAGGCTGTATTCTTCATTTGTTGGCTGAGCTTGGACTGCACGCGTGGGTCGTGACATCGTCTGGAGAGGACACAGTCTTGTTTGTGTGGACGATTTACTTTATGTTGGAGAAGACACAGTCTTGTTTGTGAGGACGATTTACAGTTCCACATCTACAGTGATCCACATGGTTCATTTGGTACAATATAAAGGGTTGTTACAGCCAAAAAGGGAGCTTCAAACCATATTGGCACCTACAGGAATCTACTACAGCTTTGTTGGGTAATCTTCTTGTTATGACTGTGCATAACATTTGTGGGCAGTGAAAAAGGGTGTTGCAACATAATAACGAGAAGAATACGACGTGGGTTGTTTTGACGAGCAAGGCAGGGAAAACACCAAATAAAAATTGAGACGCCAAATCTCACTTCCATAAATCATTGTGCTAGGAAGCTACAGGTTAGAGTTAAAGTAATTTCAGATTTGTGTGTCCACCTTCGAACTGTTGTTACAGTCTGTTGCCACCTTACACACACCTGGGTCACATGGAAGAAATATTCAAGCCACTCAGTGTGTCCATGGGGGCAAGTCTCGAGTCAAGGCTCTCACCTTGTTCTTGACTCCTCCGTTTAGGCTCAACTCCTAACAAAGCCAAGGGGGGTAGACCCTATTAAGTTACTAAGGATAAATTACTTAGTAAGGTGATGTTGAACTGAATGAGTTACTTAGGAGTTTGAAAATTAACCATAAACAACCATAGATGACAAGATACAAAAATAAGCGCACGAAAGCACAATGCTGAGACACAATATAAATATATAGCAAGAAAATAACCAGTGCCTTAAAAATGGAGTCAAAGAGAAATCAATATACTTGCATTTGCTTAGAGTGAATGTTTTGCAATTGCCTCTTGGTATGTTTTAAGTTAATGTGAAAATATGAGTTGATTAAAATTAGGCGAAGGGGTGGACTCCAAATATACCCGAGAGTACTTGGAGTATGTCCAAAACTAAACCTTCACGGCTACCCGCAAGGAATATGTGGGCTGAATGGAGTCTCTGGGGCTATTGTTCATAACACACCCATTAGGTTGTGACAGAGATCGGTGCCCCGAGGACACTTTTCATAAGTTCCCACTTCCTTTGGGTATTTTTCCACCGTAATGGTTTGATCTAGGTGTTGGATTTTCACCTGATGGTTTGTTAATTTGGGAAAGTGAATCCTAATTATACTAGTCAATCAAATTATTTTGATACATCTTGACTGATCGGACGAACCGCAGCCAAGTGCAGAGCATACACACCAGAGTCTTGTCAATTTTAGTAATTTTTTAAGATGGGTGTTCTTGTTAAAAAGAAAACCCTCCAGGAACCTCTTTCGATCCAAGTGGATCTCAATCGAGGAATAAAGGAGGGATTAATTTTATAATAGCTAAAGAAACAAATTATGAAAAGGAAAACACATATACACAATTCCAGTTTTCTAATTAGTCCTACCACGCATCTCTTTCCCCTTTCAGGTCAATCGGGAAGTCATGGGGTAAGTATTAAGATTACTTTGAAATATCAAATATGGAATATGAAATTGATAATGAATCAAAGTATACTACCCTGTAGATTAGATCTATGCTAGTTTGAAAAGATATGAACAAAAAGTTAAAAAAAGGACACCGACGCAAATCCCCCCAAGGGGAGATGGGGAATGGGCTCGAAAGAGCCTATTCAAAAATTATTTTTATTACCAGCGGTTACAATATCAGAAAAATGATATGATTCCTCTTGATTCTTATATAGAATGAAATCAAGAGCTTACAAAGTGCGAAAATTAAAGATTTCAATCAAAAAGGGAGACCCCTGGGGGGATTCAGAGGCCCAAAAGTCACTTTTGAGCAGCAGCTCCTCCTTTTTTCTGTTATTCCTGATAAAAACCAGTAAGCTTATTAGACAGAAAGATTCCCAAAAGCACTTTGAAAGTACCTTTGGGTCAACTTACTTTTAACCAAAAAATGCTAAGTAAAAACGAGTTAAAAAAAAGGTAAAAAAGGAACCTAGGAAAGCAAGCTTTCCTTGGGATCTTGGATTGAATTTTAGGCAGCCAATATGATGTGCACTGATTTCTAGATTTATCTTTTATAACAGCAAACAGAAATATAATGCATGCAAGCTACAAATTTTCTTTAAAATTCCATGCAAAAAGGACGATTTCCCTAAAGCTAGATCTAGAATGCTTATGAAACCTTTTANGTCCCTGTCCGGTTCACCAGGCTCACTTGATAAAAAACCACTAAGTACAAATTAGGTGTTAACATTCTGGCTCCAACTGTGGGACGTGTGCTCGATCTGGTCATAGGGCAAGGAGAGGATACGAGAACACCATAATCTCTGGTTTATACACCCTGTAAAAACATCTCAACTTGACAAGAAAACCTCAGTAGCACAAGCTTTACATAAA
>LPNX010714449.1:61761-260696 GCA_001517045.1 Pseudotsuga menziesii
TATGGGCTTTGAGAAGATATATCTATGTTAAATTTACTTTTAATATTATAGATCTAAACAATATCAAAGATATGAACAAAATAACCCGGTAAAAGAGTTGATTTTGAGGGAGGAAGAGGAGGAGAGAAATGTTGGTAGCCTTGAAGATCCACAGTGGAGCTTTCAGGTGGAATGTCAAGGGACTATGCCTTTGGAAGGTTTTAGAGAGAGTGAAGAAACAAACTATATCAGCATCCTCTCCAATCTAGGAACCTGCAGCTCAGCTGAAATCAAAAAACTTGCCGAAAAACTTGTGAGATCCGATTAGTACATACNACAAAAAAGGTTAAGTGTAATCAGAAATCCAATGTAACCACCTAAGCATTTTATTAACATAAAAAAAAAAACTCCTTGTCTTTGGTTACCAACCAAAGTAAGGATACCTTATTCAGAAAATCCAAACCTGCATGATGATTCAGAATGGGCGGGATCGATGGGAGATCATAGGCATGAATAATGTCATAAAAATTCTTCCCCAACTTGTATGTCCTCATGCAGGTTGCTTCTATCCATGACTAGATAGGACTGATATACCAATCAGAATGATGAGGTAGACTGACTACATCATCATACTGATCACCGGAGCTTATCAAATGATAACTCGTTGCACAAGCCCCAAGTAGCTCCAAATCATAAGGAACCTCTATATGTGAAAAACATGGCTGAGACTGATATTCCACTGACTGCATCACATCTGACTTTTTACAACACTGTTTCTCAATGTCTTCATTATCAATACCCTTGTGTGGCTGTGCATGATATGACTCTAAATGATCACAAGAAAATTATAAATGCTCCTCTTCCATACTAAGGTTTTCCAAGGTCTCCAGATCCATGCTTCCCTCTATGGAAGTATAGTAGACTAGACTTCCACAAATTTCTAAATAGACACTCCCCTTGCTGGATATAGCATAGATAGGATTCTTAATAAGATATCCAAAAAAATACCAATAGTCATCACCATCATCTANAACACACATATAAGCCTATAGAACATGTTGAATCTAGATCTCTAAACATGCATCAAAGGAAAGAGATGGCCAGTAAACTTATTGAAAAGCACATTTCCTACCAAGATCATAATAAGCTTATTATCAATCTTAGCAACGAATCCACAAGCAATTAGCAAATTTTGAACACAAATACAGATTACCTCAGTAAAAAATGGCAATGATCATCCACACATATAATGGAACAACACCATCTTGCCTCCAAAGCTTCTCTTTATTTCAAATGAACAATAGCAATAGTACAATAGCAGCAGCACCTTAATCCTAGTTCTAACTAGCTTGGAAGAGGCTGCTTGTGCTTGATTTATACAAAAAATAGGAGATCCAACCAAGGGGGGGCACAAATCCCTAGGAGATAGACCAAATCAGCTGATGGAGAGTCAATCAATGCAGATTTGAAGTTGAACTGAGCCAGATCTGAGTCTCACTGAGTGCAATTGTCAATCGCAGAGCTGATACGACTGACACCTCAACCTGTTGACTAAAGCATCCAACAAAACTCATCCAGATGAGCCAAAACGTGTGGAGGAGAGAGGGAGGGTGAAATTCCCCATAAAGGATGTTGAATATCAACCTTGGATCTGATTTGATCACCTCCTTCAGTCAAGAATTTGTCAGATCCAGTCAATCTGGTTCAGATCTGACTGATTTCAATCAAATCGGCTGAGAATCCACTNATTGCTGATATCAGGTTATGATATCAAGTTTTCTTTGTCTTCATTACTGATACTGATATATGGCTCAGACTGATCATGTGGATAAACTACATTCTCCTTTTTCATATCAAATTTTTCCAAGGCCACATGGTCCATGCTCTCTCCTTTAGATATGCCATAGATAGAAAAATCAACAAAACCATCAAAAGTTTCTAGTTCATTATTTTCCTCTTTATTCATGTCATAGACCGGATTTTCCATGAATGTCCAGGACTCCTCATCAATATCTTTGTCGGGGATAAGGGAGTCTTGGTCACTTGTATCATGCTCCAATCTATACTTGTCCTCATTTTCATACTCATATTCTTCAGAGAAAAGGTCACAAGGCAGTAAACCTTCCAGACTGTCATCATTATATGGAGAACACGTAGGAGTCCCATCATGTACATTACAGTTTTCATCATAAGTTTCACTATAAGATTCTGCAATGGTTTCATACTTAGGTGTGTACTATTTAGCTGGTGACAAAGGGTAGGCCTAGCCTACCATGTATATATGATTAGGCTCGCTTGAAGTTGTTTCTTGATTAGTGACCTCGAGAAGTCCATGTTCCATGACTTGATTTGCAACATAACAGGTGCTTTCTTGGTGGAATTGTTCACAAGGTCTACACCATGGAATTACTTCTTCTACCATGTTAGCTGAGTCTAACTGGTTTGGAGTCCTAGGCTCCTGCCGAGGAAAATTATCTTGATACATATGATTCTGCTTCGGCTGAAAGTTCCTAGGTCCATTATTCATTTCCATTGTGATCAATCTATTATGAATATGATTCAAGTGTGCAGAATGATTGGCCATTAGTTGGTTTTGACTAGTAACCAAGTCTTTTATCATGTATGTTACCTTTTCCATGGGATCTTTAGAGGCTCCCTTTTCTTATGATTCAACAGCTTTTCCCTTTTCTTTGTTGTACGAAGTGTTTTCCCTAGTGTAACCTGGAATGTTGAGTTTTCCTGAAGACTGCATATTCTTTTCTATTTTCTCGGCCAATTCCTGAGCAGTTTTTAGATTGGCCAGCTCTTTGTCTCTTAACTGGTACCTCAAATCACCAGTGAAAGCTTCGATATAAGATATGAGGATGGAGGCATCCTTTGGCTTGATTTCGTTAGGGAGGTCCGCAACCACATGCCTAAACTTAGTGTTAAATTCATCCATGGTTTCATTCTCCATCTTCTTAATGTTATGAAGGGCAGCAAGCAGATGTCTTGGTTCTTTCTTTTCTCCACATTTCTTCTTAAAACCCTCTAGGAATTCACTAAGAGTTTTATATGAATCATCATTTAGGTCAAAGTACCATTCTTCAGCATCATCTTCTAAGGATAAAGCAAAGAGCTTCATTTTGACATCGTCATGGTCATGGGCAGCATCATTGCAATAACTGACCAAGTGCTTTTCAAAATTTCGAAGGTGAGACTTGGCAGTGATGGCATTATTGCCCTGAAATATGGGGAGCTTCTTGATACCATATTTTGGAATGGCATGGGGAGCACCTGCTATCTGAGAAAAGTCAAGGGGTTTGAATAATTCTGTTATTTCTTGAGATTGGTGAACATGACTCTCTACAAATATGTGATGGATATTTGAGAGGGATTCGTCTCCTAAATTTTCAAGGTTTCTACAAGAAGTCTACTTATTCAATATTTCCCTAATAAACCTTCTGGGATCAGGGAGAGGATTAAATAATTTTCGGTGGTTTCTTCAGGTAGAAATTCTTGAAGGGATGTTAGACAGTGGAGTCGCCAGATGGATCGAGTTTTAATTTTTATGTTTTTTAAATACTAAATCAATCAAAAGTTTTTATCTTTTTAGTTGTTTAGAAAAAGTTAAGCTAAGTCGTACTCAGGAATAAAAATATTTATCCCCGGCAACGGTGCCAAAAAGTGTTGCCACCTTACACACACCTGGGTCATGTGGCAGAAATCTTCAAACCACTCGGTGTGTCCTTGGAGGCAAGTCTCGAGTCAAGGCTATCACCTTGTTCTTGACTCCTCCGTTTAGGCTCAACTCCTAATGAAGCCAAGGGGGGTAGACCCTATTAAGTTACTAAGGCTAAATTAATTATTAAGGCGATGTTGAACTGAATGAGTTACTTAGGAGTTTGAAAATTAACCATAAACAACCATAGATGACAAGATACAAAAATGAGCGCACGAAAGCACAATGCTGAGACACAATATAAATATATAGCAAGAAAATAACCAGTGCCTTAAAAATGGAGTCAAAGAGAAATCAATATACTTGCATGTGCTTGGAGGGAATGTTTTCAATTTCCTCTTGGTACGTTTTAAGTTAATGTGAAAATATGAGTTGATTAAAATTAGGCGAAGGGGTGGACTCCAGATATACCCGAGAGTACTTGGAGTATGTCCAAAACTAAAACTTCATGGCTACCCGCAAGGAATATGTGGGTTGAATGGAGTTTCTGGGGCTATTGTTCATAACGCACCCGTTAGGGTGTGACAGATATTGGTGCCCCGAGGTCACTTTTCAGAAGTTCCCGCTTCCTTTGGGTATTTTGCCACCGTAATGGTTTGATCTAGGTGTTGGATTTTCACCTGATGGTTTGTCAATTTGGGAAAGTGAATCCTAATTATACTAGTCACTCAAATTCTTTTGATACAGCTTGACTGATTGGATGAACCACATCCAAGTGCAGAGCATACACACCGGAGTCTTGTCAATTTTAGTAAATTTTTAAGATGGGTGTTCTTGTTAAAAAGAAAACCCTCCAGGAACCTCTTTCGATCCAAGTGGATCTCAATCGGGGAATCAAGGAGGGGGTAATTTTATAATAGCTGAAGAAACAAATGATGAAAAGGAAAACACATATACACAATTCCGGTTTTCTAATTAGTCCTACCACGCATCTCTTTCCCCTTTCGGGTCAATCGGGAAGTCATGGGGTAAGTATTAAGATTACTTTGAAATATCAAATATGGAATATGAAATTGATAATGAATCAAAGTATACTACCTTGCAGATTAGAGCTACTCTAGTTTGAAAAGATATGAACAAAAAGTTAAAAAAAGGACACCGACGCAAACCCCCCCAGGGGGGGATGGGGAATGGGCTCGAAAGAGCCTATTCAATTTTTTTTTTATTACCAGCAGTTACAATATCAGAAAACTGATATGAATCCTCTTTATTCTTATATAGAATGAAATCAAGAGCTTACAAAGTGCGAAAATTAAAGATTTCAATAAAAAAGGGAGACCCCTGGGGGGATTCAGAGGCCCAAAAGTCACTTTCGAGCAGCAGCTCCTCCTTTTTTATATTATGCCTGCTAAAAACCAGCAAGATTATTAGACTGAAAGATGCCCAAAATCACTCTGAAAGTACCTTTGGGTCAGCTTAATTTTAACCAAAAAATGCTAAGTAAAAACTAGTTTAAAAAAGGTAAAAAAGGAACCAAGGAAAGCAAGCTTTCCTTGGGATCTTGGCTTGCCTTTTAGGAAGCCAATATGATGTGCACTGATTGCTATATTTATCTTTTATAACAGCAAACATAAATCTAATGCATGCAAGCTACAAATTTTCTTTAAAATTCCATGCAAAAAGGACGATTTCCCTAAAGCTAGATCTAGAATGCTTATGAAACCTTTTAAAAGAAAGATCTAGACTATGGGATTTGAGAATATAGATATATGTTAAATTTAATTTTAAGATGATAGATCTAAACAATATCAAATCTATGAACAAAATAACCGGGTAAAAGAGTTGATTTTGAGGGGGGAAGAGGAGGAGAGAAATGCTGGTAGCCTTGAAGATCCACAGTGGAGCTTTCAGGTGGAATGTCGAGGGAGTATGCCTTTGGAAGGTTTTGGAGAGAGTGAAGAAACAAACTAGATCAGCATCCTCTCCAATCTAGGAACCTACAGCTCAGCTGAAATCAAAAAACTTGTGAGATCCGATTAGTACATACAAGATTCAGAATAACATGCATATAAGCCTATAGAACATGCTGAATCTAGATCTCTAAACATGCATCAAAGGAAAGAGATGTCCAATAAACTTATTGAAAAGCACCTTTCCTACCAAGATCATAATAATCTTTTTATCAATCTTAGCAACGAATCCATAAGCAATGAGCAAATTTTGAACACAGATACAGATTACCTCAGTAAAAAATGGCAATGATCATCCACACATACAATGGCACAACACCGCCTTGGCTCCAAAGCTTCTCTTTATTTCAAATGAACAATAGCAATAGTACAATAGCAGCAGCACCTCAATCCCAGTTCTAACTAGCTTGGAAGAGGCTGCTTGTGCTTGATTTATACAAAAAATAGGAGATCCAGCCCAGGGGGCACAAATCCGAAGGAGATAGACCAAATCAGCTAATGGAGAGTCAATCAATGTAGATTTGAAGCTGAAATGAGCTAGATCTAAGTCTCACTGAGTGCAATTGTCAACCGTGGAGCTGATCTGACTGACACCTCAACCTATTGGCTGAAGCACCCACCAAAACTCATCCAAATGAGCCAAAACATGTGGAGGAGAGAGGGAGGGCGAAATTCCCCATAAAGGATGCTAAAGATCAACCTTGGATCTGATTTGATCACCTCCTTCAGTCAAGGATTTGTCAAATCCAGACAATCTGGTTCATATATGATTGATTTCAATCAAATCGGCTGAGAATCCACTGATCTATGATTCTGGATTTGATCCATTATTCATCAATTTATTAATTAAAATAATCAATAATTGATTTTTGGGGCTTTCTGACCTGAGTGATGGAAAATCACTCAAAACTTGGAAATAGTGGGTCCATGGGTTTACATGGTGCTATTAGCTTGAAAATGAGCACCTACATGACTGAAACTGATTATTTGGCGCACTTTTATTACAAAATCAATTTTTCCAATTAAACTATTAAAAAATAGCCTAAGTTTTGGAAAAATTAAATTTTAATAAAAAACACTGAAAAAACTAAAAAATTGAAAAATTGAAAAAACCTAGGGGGACTTAGACATGTTCATATGACTCGACCATGATGTCTAGCATGTTTATACATTGACACATAGACTCTAATAACCTCAATAGGCCTAAATGCCAAGCCAACCACCCCAACTTTGGAGGTATGGAGTGAAAAACTCATAAATTATCAGTCATTTATTCAACAACCAATAATAACCAAGGGAAAAAACACCATGGGCTGATCGGATTGACAAATAAAGTCTAAGAGACCGAGTCTTTTACAGACACTATCATGCTAGAACATTTATTACAATTCCCCCATGGGGTATGAACATGTGATATAGTACAACAAACACTTCCCAGAAGTACTTCCAAAGGTCTTCTGAAGTCTGAACAAGTTATCCTTGTCCGGTTCACTAGGCTCACTTGATAAAAAACCACTAAGTACAACTTAGGTGGTAACACAGTCAATGCAAAATAAAAGTAATAAGAATATGATATTTAGGGTTTATTTTACTTGTTATTAATGCAAACCAATCTCTATTGCATTTACTGTTCACTGTTAGCACTACAAAAATCAAGATCTGAATATTATATTCAATATACACATATGATGGTGTTGATTTGCGTACAGACTTCAAAACCCTTGAGATCTGAAAGAAAATCTCTATGTTAAACAACTTTCCACACTGTCTAACTTTCTTCCACAATGGAATTCTAGGTTTCTGCACGTTCCCTTCTGCAGTGTAATTATTTCCAGAAGGCAGGAATCAGAAGTCGGCTTTTCAACTATGGACACTTCCGAAATAAGAGTTTCTGCACAACGCTTCTTCCACGCGATCAATCTCGATTGTTGATCTATCAATTTCACGGCCAACTTGAGTGTTCGTACAACATACCTTTTCAGGAAGCAAAATTTCTTTATGATCGTTTGATCAGTGTCCCCACCAAATCAACGGTGGATTCCAAAATTCATTAGGAAAATTCCATAGAATATCACACACATGAAATTTTTTTCAAAGCTTGCAACTTCTCCTGGAAATATCACTATAAACCGTCGATCTTCCCCATGATCGATCCCCACTCTACGATCTTGTTTTATTTGAGTGACTGGTTAAGGTTTAACCCTCTACAAAGCTTCACTTAATTGATCACTGACATGATCAATTCTTCTCTGCAATTTGGCAAATATGGAAATCCAAAGCAACAGTTATTAGATACAGGGTTATATGGAGTGAATGCAAGATGAATTCATACTTCTACATAACTATATGAAGACATGAAATCCATCAAAAACACATGTAGAGTCTAATCCTATGTTCTTTATTCAATTCACTCGAAATTCAAATACACACAGAGAATTCTACTTGTTCACTCCTCGCTTAGTCTTATGTGCAACTCTCATTTGTCCATTCATGCTATGTGAAATTTCTCTCCCTCTTAATATCTATGAGCTAATCAAAGCTTCTTTGAGCTATCCTCTAACCTCTATGACCTATCCTAACCTCTGTGAGCTAACGTAAGGTTTTGTAAGCCAATAAGCTCTGTAAGCTAAATAAGCTGCTAAGAAAATAACTCGAACTGATTTAAATACAAGAGGATTCTGTTTCCAGATTCTATAATAAAGGAGTACAGTCTTTATTGATCTTTGCTAACCCTGTGACTCACAACTAACTCAATCCTAACTATTACATGTGGAAAAGGATCTAGTTTCCTTATCCATTTTATTCAGCTTTTACAAAATAAATCAAATTACAAATGTACGAGACCCTAGGTCTCTTAAGAGTTCCATTTACCTTGTGAAGTCATGAATGACTTCGCCCTCTTGAACCTATGCTCCTACATCAACATATCAGCAATACATTGAATACAAAAACGAACTAAGACTATTTGGGATAGATCAATGGTATTTTTGACAAGTGTTTTTATGAAATCACTTAACCAAATTACATAAGCAAATAAGCCAAAAAAATCAGCAGGATCTGATGGGGGTCATTACACTTTACTATTCAAAGCATATCCCCCTTGTATAAAAATCAAACCCTCTCACTTCCTTTAGATAAATCTTGTCCATTGGTCATTGTCTCATTATGTTGAGTGGATATGAGAATTATGTGAATGCGCAGAGGAACCATGCACCATTCTCATTTTTGAACTCAATGGTTCCTTTTGTTTTTCCATCAGGCCTCAACCAAGAGTAGGTTCTATTCTTTCTGACCTCTGTGAGCTTTTCTCCTAGCTTGGTAGCCAACACATGGGTGAGAGGCATCAACTTAGGGGTTTCATTAGTTGCATAACTAGTCCAATAAAGGGTAGCGACCCACGTACTAGACCTCACACAGACTGCCATCCATACTAACAAATCATGACCTAGTCAAGCAGTACACAATTATGCTGCCAACAAATTTACACACCCTCATGACACCCTTAGTAACCCATAGTAGGTCATGGTACCTTCATACACAAGATTCAAACACTTAATAGTCGTCAAGGAACTTTCAGCTAGTCACGACAACCCTAGAAGGATTAATACATGTCACAACAGTCCTTAGCAGGCTCAAGGCAGGTCATGGTTTTCTCCAGAAAGCATTAGCATAATTTACACATATGAAAATGACGCAAAAAAAAAACAGAAATTGAATATGAACACTGTCATGAATCTCAAAAAATCAAAAAAACACTTTTCATTAACACTTCCAAGAAAGTTTACAGAGCTACAATCCAAGCACAGAGGCTTCAAAAATGAAATTTGAACCCTTCCTCCTCCGTAGAGGTTACATTTAGAGTGCAATTTACCCCCGAGACATATCTCAAAATAGGGTATTGAAATTATTTACATTACGGGAATCAAACCCAAAATTACGTCCTAAATCCCAACAAACTTTGATGTGGAAGGCACACTGTGTTGCGCATGACCAATCAAAAAGGGAAATCTCGACATATGGGGCTTTCTGGCTTGCTTGATGAAAACAACAACTCCAAGAATATTTTTAACAAACTACGACTAACTCAACTGCTGGTGGGCCTTCCAGGCTAATGATTGCTCACTCTATGTATATATTTCCATTACTGACCTGTAGGGGTAGCGATCTCAAATAGCTCCTTTAGGATAAAATCCAGGTCTTATTTGACAATCATGAGTGTTTCTAGCAGGTCAAAGTCCTCACTAATTTTATCGATGATTACCTATCCCTTTATCCCACCATTCATACCCTCAAAATTTGCATGGTTTAGTCTTTCATCCTGCAGCAGTTCGACATATTTTCTCTGAGGGATCAGCTTCCCCTCTAGACCCCAAAACTCAGGCAACCCTTTCTGAAATAGGGGCTGGAACAATTTGTTGAACTTTTCTACCCCTTGCTAAATAATGTTAATCCTAGTAAGTGCATTCTAAAACAAGTTGTGCTTTGTGGCCATCCACCTTACTGCCACCAGAACCGATATCATGTCAGTAATCCCTAGGTCAATTAGTTATTCCCCAGAGGCTGAGTTCAGAACAACAATTTCCTTCTGGGCCTCCTCCCTAGGACTTTGTGCTAGACTTTCCTACAGGAATTTGCATCTTTTGCTTGCATCCATAGCAGCTTGTTTATGCTCATCCACCATGAACAAATGCTTTTCTAATGAGCTAATCTCCTTTATCACTGCATCCTAGAGCAAATGTTTATCCGCTTGTAGGGGAATTCAGCCTATGACCCTTTCTTGGAACCTGGTTAATTTTTCTTTCAGTTTCTTTATCTCTTTAGGAGCATCTTCACTTTCCTTAGTAGTGATCTTGTCCTTGAGCTCTTCATTGGCCTCCTTCAATTGAGTGATTTCCAGGTCCTTCAGGGACATTTCAGACATATCTTTGATCGCCAGAGCAGTGGGTGATCTCTCCTCAGGGTTTCTATAGTCATTTAATTCATCAATTCTCTTTTGCATGTTTTTATTCTCTCATTACCATGTGCGCTTGTCAGCCTCTAGTATAGCAAGGCTACCTTTAGGATCCAAAACTGCATGCTGCAATGCCTCAATCTCCCCTTCTAACTACACGGTTTGAGGAGGTAGCTAGATGTCTTTCATAGTTTTCTTGCTTTTCTTTTTGTAATCTTGTATCTTGGCCAGTGACTTAGCTGGTAAAATAGCCTACTATGTTTCCACTGGCTTCTTAGATGCAAGGGGCTGCTGCAAAGCGTTCTTTGCTATTAGGTCTGCCACTTTGCCCATCAGGAGTTTCACCTGCAGGTTCCATGCCTTGGTTGTTGCCTTTTCCTGCTTCAATTGGGTCTCCAGTTTAACCACCCTTTCCTAGGACTTGAGATGGGATAACACCTCCTTATTCAGTTCAGCATAGATGAGATTGCTAACTCCCTTATGGAACACAATCTTATCTCAGATTGAGAACCGATCCATCTTAAACTCGACCTATGAAACTCCTTGCTCATCAACGATGGCTAAGTTCAGGGAGTTTGTTGTAAGATTCCTGGTTGTAGTGAAAGAGACTTTGCTACTTGATAGATTTCTTAGCTCCTTCGACTACTTCTGGAGTCTCAGCCTTGGATTCCTCTTTGAGCTTCCCATAGGTGGTTGACATTCTCTTTTTAGTCTTAAATTTCCCTTCAACAATAGAGGCAAAAGAATACTTATGATAATTGAGTAGAGAATCCTCACTCCCTTTCTTCATTTATTGTGTGGTTCTTCATGGCTTTCTCTCTGAGTGTGTAGTGGTTGGATTTACAACCACTAGTTGTTGCGCGATCACCATCTGATTTGCAACCTTTCCTCCAATATGGTTTACTGAATCAAGCTCATCCTCTATGGTTGTTTTGAGGGAATCAGATTCAAATTTAAACTCCTGCTCCAAGTTGATTATGTCCTCCTCTACGTCTATCCTAGGCTTCTTGCTAGGGGTTTGTTCATCACATTTCATATCCTCCACCTATGACTGATACCTTCTGCTACAACCTACACTATTTAGAGGCAAGGGAGTAGATGGGACCATAGCTCGCACTTCTTTAGGAGCCTAAATTTTCTCTGCAGGAGTCCAATCAAAATCATAGGCAAGACAATTTCCCTCTTGGGACAAGTCGTGGATCATGGAGTGAATAAAGGCTTACCTCTGCACCTGAACCCTCCTATGGGAAATTATCCCCTTAGGATCGTAATTATGTGCATGAGTCACATGAAAATTCATGGCCTTCAAAACTTTCTCCACCCTTGGTAATGTTGTTGGCTTCTTCACAATGAAGGGCCCGAAATTAATAAGGTATTTGATCCAAGAGTCCTTCCTGTGCACAGTAAAATGCTCCTCATAAGCAGAAATCCTCTGTCTGATCAACTCTAGTGTGATTACTGAGGGAGTTAGGTAAACTTGTAGCATGAAAGGGGAAGCAGAAAAACCCTATACCCTGATAAGTGAATACGTTGGCATCAGGAACCAATCTCCAATACTATCTTGTTGTAAGGCATCCTTCACGTCTTTTGATCTCCTCTTCTCTTTAGGGTCGAATAGTTTGCATATGTTGAGGACAATTCTATCAATGAACAAGGTGTAAGACCAGTCCTTGAACTTCTGGATAGACTGGGGCTAGTCTTTGAATACCTCTGGATCCATGACCTCAAGGGTGGCCAGTTGGAACTGACTATGATGGAAAATAGATACACCCGGTATCTAAAGTGTTTATCTAAATCAAACTTCTCAAGCTGAGGATTGATTTCTCCAGCTAAGAAGTCATCAAACTTAATTCCTAATGCAGATTGACTCGGGTAAAGGAGAATTCCTAACACTACTTCAGAGACCATGATATCGCTATCAAGACCTAGTATTTGACTCAAGAGGGAGATGGTTGATATGACAGGATTTATGAACAATTTGGAGGAGAGTGGGGTGATAAGGGTCTCTAAGGGAACTTGGGTGTTCAAAATAGTCTGGAAAAATTTATTCTTGGATTCTAGGTCGACTTTCCTGAACACCTGTAGAACCTCTGATTTGGTGAAGGGATTCAAGGCCTGACATTGGGCTTCGGAGAGACCCGAGGCAACCCTGATAGATTCTAGTGTAATTTTGCAAATGACATGGGAGTGGGTATCATCTAAGATGGACTTCCCTATGGGGGAATAATTGGAGGCTACCCTTTGGACAATATCTGGGAAATTGGGCAATTGTTATAATGTGAACCCTATTAAGGATGACCTTAAATTTACAAACAGTTCCGACTGGTCTCCAAAAGGTGACAACGAAGCATTCTAGGCATCACTAACATAGTTAAACAACAAACGAGGATCGTAAGTGTTGTAAAGTCAATCGCAGATGATCTCCTCAAACGGTTGAAGGATTTTTACAGACAAGGTCATGGCAGAACTGTCAAAAGGGTTGATAAACGATGAACGTGTACCTGGTGGTGACGATCAACACTTATGGAGGTCACAGTTGTATCCAGCTGACTTGTGCTTGGCAGACGTCAGATTTGTAGGGTGGTGGGACTATTAACAGACTGTTAATGTCAATATGATTAGCCTTATAAACCATCACACTCCCTAAAAGTGACCCTTGTACCTCCAATCGTTGAGCACAATATCCAATGGGGAGGGGCCCACCAGATTTTGCAAATTTGTTTTTTATCTTCAGATTTATATTAATGGGTTAAAATCTTAAATATCTTGGCTTTAATATAAAACCAAAATATTATGTAATTGATGTTTGGATTTGGTTATTATAAGGTGGAAGATTGTATGGTGTAATATATGGTTGTCATGTGCTGGTAAAGGCTATTTTGGAAAGCATATGGGTGTACTACATGAATATTCCTAACCGTATATTGGAAGGAAATTGAGAGGCCAACTCTGTAGGAGCCAATTCGAGAAATTTGGTTGGTTTTATTTTCAAATGGCTAAAAAAAGGGATTGGATAGATTTGAAAACGAGGTATACTTTTTATATTTGATTTTTCAATATGATATTTTATAACATATGTATTCATTGTAATTTGTAGTGGTTTTTTCTTACGTGATGTGCAAATTGGTTCTATGTAGGATTTCAAAGGAATATCAAGTCAGGGTTGAAGAATTCATAGAGTTTGCAAAAAGGAATTTAGAGGATAATAACACCACAAGATTCCCTTTTAAAAACCGTTGCAATGTTGCAGTACTGACGTCTAAGGAAGTACAAGACCACTTGAGATTCATGGTATAATAAGTTCTTATAAAACTTGGTTTTTCCATGGAGAGAGAGTTCCTACTCAAGACTATATATTTGACAAGAAAAAGAAATGCCACACAACAAAGATTCATGATTTTCCTTGAGAAATTACACATGGTGATGAACACATAGTCAGACATCAATATGATAATCATAATGATGAGTTTGCAACATTGCTTACAAATGATACTAAAGTTCTAGAGAATGAATATCATAATGAGGAAACCACGGTTGATGATCATATGGTTGAAATGGTGAATGATGCTTATCAATATTATAATGAAAATCCAAATGTGAATTGTGAAAATGGACAAGTAGAATCAATGGAAGAAAAAAATGATATCAATCAATATCTAAAGTTAATTGAATATGCCAAGGCACCATTGTACCCAGGTTGCACTAGTTTCACTAAGCTATCGGCCACTATGAAATTGTACAACCTTAAAGTGAAAAATGGATGGTCTAATGCAAGTTTCACCTAGCTATTGAAGTTGTAAAGAGAAATGCCTCCAACAGGAAATACACTTCTAGAATCTACATATGCTGCAAAAGGTTTGATTAAATCATTGGGGTTGCACTATGAAGTGATACATGCATGCCACAATGATTGCATTTTATATTGGGGAAAATATGAAAAAATAAATGAATGGCCAACATGTGGCGAATCAAGATGGAAGGTTGATGCTTGTTCTCAAAAGGTGCATATAGGTGTCCCAGCCAAAGTGCTAAGGTATTTCCCTATAGTTCCAAGGTTGAAGAGAATGTACAGGTATGATTTTGAAGTCTTATAATTCCATTATATCATACACCTTCATGTACTACCAACCTACTAAAAAATCATCTTCTTTAATCTACTAAGTATTACAATGTATATATGATTATTTATGTTTTTGTTACAGCTCTACATATATTTCATGAAACATTAGGTGGCATCATGAGAATGCAAGTAAGGATGGAATAATGCGCCACCCAGTTGATAGCTCGGCATGGAAAACTATAGATTCTAAATGGCCTGATTTTTCCAATGATCCTCGCAATGTACGACTTGCAATGGCAGTGGAAATAAAGCTTGGGACGATGAAGAAGGAGAGGTTGGACAATATGTGAAGGCCTTATCTAGTGGAACTTTTATTGAATTAGATAAAACTAGTTTGTTACAAGCCCACATATGGGTCTTGCACAACATAGATGAAATTCAACCTTGGATAGAGTAAGTAATAAGCACATCCTTTTGAAATCATTTTTTATTATAATATATCACAATATTTTCATAAATTGTTTATTCACATTACTTGAAAATAGGATGCTCTTGACAAAAATTTCCAATAATAACATCCAAGCACAACAATATGAAGTCTTACTACAAAATCTCCATAACCAACAATTTAGTGATTGGTTAAGAAAACAGGTAATGATATGTTCTTCATAATAGATTTAATTGAACTTCATTGATCAAGAATATTATGATATATGAAGGTGAGATTCTTTTAATATATTTTGAAATTCAATGGTTTTGTAATGACATTTAAAAATTTATAGGTGGAAGAAAAAGAAAGCATTTCTAATACCCTTAAATGGTTGGCACGTGGCCCAAGGACATATGCAACTAAGTATGATGGCTACTTAATCAATGGGTGTAGATTTCAAGTTAAAAGCATAGAAAATGTCGGGGCCACCCAAAATAGTGGTGTGTGCATAGATGCACAAACCTTAATGAGATAAAGTGCAAAGGATAAAACCCTATACATCAAATGACAACATATTATGGAGTGATTCAAGAAATAATGTTATTGGACTACTATTTGGTGCAGTATCCACTGTTCAAATGTGATTGGATAGATGTACACAAGAAGAATGGAATGAAAGTTGATGAACTTGGTTTCACCATGGTGAATCTGAAGAGATGCTTGAGTAAGGATAGAGTGCAAGGTGATACATTTATTCTAGAATCACAAGAAAAATAGGTATTTTATGTACAAGATCCTATAGGGATTGACTGGTGTGTAGTTTTAACATGCCCTTCGAAGGGACCAAGAAATTGTAATAGATATGAATTGGAGTATGCAGATTTATCAAGTGTTGTAGATTTTGAAGGGAGGAAATGAAAAGTGGATGAATCTATAGGTGATGGTGGCATGGATTATGTTCGACAAGATTGTGAAGGCACATGGTTGGATGTTGTTCATTAAGTAACATGGATGATTTATTTATCAGTTTTCATTTAAGTTCTATCTGTGAAAAAATATATCTTAGATTATTACTTGGATTTACCTTTCATGCATATATTTCTTGTCCTGCTACTGTTTATACATGGATCTTATCTGTTTTATTATGTTATGTAACTTTCATTTATTTTTACAGTAGATAGATTAGGTGTGGGGAATTGAGAGTGATGTAAGGGGGGGGAGGGGCCATATGAGCTTCAATATTCACGTGGTTGGCTCTATTTAGTAGAGAATAAGATATTCTTGAAACCAAGAGAAGCTCATTCAGGTATTTTCATTTCGTTTCCTTACCATTTCATATATGTTATGCCTTTTTTAGCATTTCTATCAATGGCTTATATGAACATACCATTTTGGCATGATATGTGCCGGCCTTCGCAATGGAAAGGAATATAATGAAAATTTGTATCATTCTATAATGCATATTTGTAAGTTATCACCATATCAAATTTGTCAATTAGATATCTTATTGTCGTTTCATTGATTATAACGTGTTCATTTCTTCATTTTAAGTACAGTTGTACTTGTCTATTTTATGAAATGATTTTATGGCACATTTGTTGAAGGAAATAAGTTGATTGTGGGATATCTATTTACCATAGGCAGGTAATGTAATGAACAATATTGAAAGTATTTGATTACAACAAATTTAATTACAACATATTTATTACAACCATAAGTATACCCGATTGATGGTGTAACAACTAATTTCTGAGAAATATTTGTGTAAAGCATAGAGGACGCCAAGATCATCTGACGTTATTGGCATCAGAGCTGAACTTTGAGGTATAGATCCTTATTATCAATACAATTTCAACATTCTATGGGAGTATCATCTATAGGTTTCCTTTTAGGCATTGGGACTATCACCTATAGGTCTCCTGAAGCTTCCCTGACCACTATTAAAGGATTTTACATAGGTCTTCTGTCCCCCAAGACCAACCTCAAAACATGGACAGAAGTTAGTTACAATCTCGATAAAAAAAACTTAACAACCTTAGACGTGGCGCATTCACCATGATTCGCACACACAAGAAAAAGCATTATGGAGTGATGCGCATGCTGGTCTTAAATGGTATAGCAGCGTCTTCAGTTTCAGGCTCGCTTGTGTTGAAAATGATGGCTCAGGATGTCTGTGACAGCTGGCTGCAGGCTGGATTTGAGTTATTTCTTCACTTGTTGGATATGCAACATGTATTTTCCTTTCTGGGCCATTTATGTTCATTCTGTGCTCAATGGCACTGTTATCCCTATGTTCACAGCTGGAAGGAAGGTTTGTGTTCCTTTTGTGTTCATCTCTCCACCCCGTCCCTTCCTCTCCTAGTAAGACTGTTATTTGCAAGCGCTTGGGGAAGGACTGCACTGTTTTTTATAGTAACAAGTCCTTGAGGAGGCTTGTCATTCTTATGCTTCTCTTCTCCTGAGTCCTAGGAGGAGGGTCCTCCTATAGGTCATACGGCGCGGCACCTCCATGGATTTTTCATCACCTGAGATAAAGTTGGCAAGTGGAATTCACAAAGATGATAACGAAGGCCTTCAACCTCCTCTCCTCCTGAACGAGCATTCGCTCCAACAGGTTGCCTCTAGCAATGGTCACCAGGTGCTAAGATTATGGAGACAACGACCATGTTTGGAGGTTTTTGAGGGATACCCATTAGACAGGAAATTCTAGGCACAACTCCCATGAGGGTGTTATATTTTATTAGGACAACAATGCCCTCAATAGCCTCAGGAGGTCCATCTAATGTGATGGACATCCTTGCCTCAGCCTCACTGGCACTGAAAAGCTCTTCTAATGTAATGAACGTCCTTACCATGATGGTTGGATTTCCCCTAGCATGAAAACTTAAGAGCAGTGGAATTCCCAGCCGAGGCTCCCCAACTAAAAGAACACCTTGATAAACAAGATTCTCAATCAAGGTGAACATTACAAAGTTTCTTTAAGACTCTCAGGATTCTCAGCAGACTATTATTTAACCATCCTAACCTCTCTTCAACATTCACCCATTCTATGTCTTCAAATGGCTCTGAAAGTGGAGTTTATAAAGAACTGGGAGATCGAACTTGATGATGGCCCCGTCAGCACCCTCACACATGCCATCATCGAGTAGCATGATGATAGCATGTGCGGTCATGTGGGTTTGGGATCCGACCCTTATGCTGAGATACTAGTCAAGCCGTCGTTTCTGCTGTGGCACCATATTATCATCCATGGAAATGACTTCCAAACTCAGTCTTCATCATCCCTAATTTTCCTTAGGGCATGCAGACTAGACATCCTCCATCCATTTTCCATTCCTGAAGACAGTATCAGAATATTCTTGTTCACTACATCTCCCGCTTCATGTGGAAGACATACTTTTGTTCTGTCTTTCAATCATTAGGATGCATTTCTGGCAGGACTAGACATCATACGCTTGATGCAGTAAACTTTTTAGATTCAAGGGAGTGATCTGCATCGTGGAACTGATTTTTTTAGCCGTAGATCCACTCCAATGGTGTCTGGATATTTGATTTCTTGTCATTTTGACCCTTTGCACACTTACACCAAAATATCACATAGATAGCAGCACTTGGGAATGAGCGGATCGTACCCCAAACCACATCCTTTGTCTCCAGTAACCGGTTCTCCCTCCTGTAACTTTCGACATTCAGAATCATTTCAATCCCTTCGATTAGAATGTATACAATCTCCATTGTCCACATGTAATAGTTGTCTTACATTTCGCGAATCCTGAATTTGATTTACTCCATGCATGTTCGGTTGGTCTGGATCGCCTCCAGATTTCCATTGTTGAGACAATATCTCTTTCCCCGTTGCTTTGGCCAAACTATGTATGCTCTTTCTTACGTAATTTAGGACCTGATTTCCCTAGCTTCACATATTTTCAAAGCTTAAGAGACGACCTGAGGGGAAGTTTACTAGGAATTTCGGTATTCTCCAAGGTGGCTCGCTGCAAATTTTGGAATACCTTATCTCTCCAATCATTTAGCGTGGGAAAAAATAGTGTTAACAAATCAAATGTTCCTAGAGCTAACTAAGGTCCAATAAGCTACCTAAAAGCTTCTACGAACTAACAAGCTCTATAAGCTAAAGCTAATTTATCCATCTAAATGACTCAACTGGATTAAATAAAAATCTTACTCAGTTTTCCAGATCCTTCAAAGAAAGAACAAAGTCCTTATTCGACTCTACTATCCTCTATGACTTACTATGCTTGATATCTGTTATAAACAAGTAGCTCACTTTATTTTACTTTTGTAAAATTATTGATGAAAACTATCAAGGATTAGAGTGAAGAAGGAATATCTTGCATGTGGATCATTTATGCATTCAGTGTGGGAGTGCAAATGTAGCTCCTATAAAAAACCAGAACTATATCTCTGACAAAATAAATTAAAGAGTAACTTATGAGAATCCTATACATTGGGTATTTTTCCCTGCATCAAGATTTGGTAAGCATTAACATTTTCTTGAAATCATGGTTGTGTAATAGTTAATTTATTGACCACCTTACAAATTGGGTTGATATCATATGATATTTGTATAAGATGTACTTTATAATTGTATAAATGGTAACTAAAAGGATATTTATACTATTTAATTGTGCTACAACTTTTAGAATGGGAAACATATTAACTTTGATTTTGACTTTGGGTGTAGAGCAAAATTAGTGGATTATGCTCTTGCCTTTGGCAAAATCTAAGAGGGAGAAGGGTTTAAATACATTAAGGAGTGCTTTGAAAATGGCACACTACATCTCATTGGCCTTTTCAGTGATGGTGGTGTTCCTTCGTGATTATATCAGTTGCAGGTATTCTATATCTATAAATGCATTATTATGAGTTGTTTATCTTAGAAAATATTATTGATTTATCCGTGCTATGCAATTTTTAATCTTTGTATTTCTCCATAGTGTAGTTGAATGCTTTTTATATCACCAGAATGTATTGAGTTGGGTCTAAATATGTTATAATTATAGAACCCATTGATCTACTGACATAAATTTTAAGATAATGCTACTCTTACATGGATCCATCAAGCAACCATTAGAAAAGATGCTCGTTCTTATCCATAAATACTTGAAATTCTAGTTAGATGTTCACTTCTAGAGTATGTGTATGAACTTGAATGCCAACTTTCTCCTGCAAAACGTTTATGTATTATTGTTTTCTTTGTTGAATCAATGTTGCATATGAAACCTTTCAAGTTCAACCAAATTATAAGGTCATAGACATTCAAACTACTTTCGTAGGTCTCTTGAGACAGAAACAATGTTGGGATTATTAGTCATTTCTTAGAATTACAAATGATGCAATCTTCATTTCATTTCTTTCATTTTTTATCATCATCCTATGAGATGTGGAGGGCATTTCCCGAAGGCCACTTAGGCAGTTTTACACTTAGACAATTTTTGCTTCCTCTTAAATTAGGTCCAATGTTCATAAAACACTTATTTGGTAGGTCCATAACTTCTCCCGTATGCACTTTCAGAACAATCTGAAGATATGGTCAGGTAGAAAAAACACCCATCTACAAGACCCCCATGAGGTGCGGGAATTTTCCCAAGGCTAGCTGAGCTAGTTTTCCAACACTTAGTCATTTTTACTCGCTTTGATGCAAACCCATGTTTTGGAAGACCTAGAACTTTCTCCTAAGAGGTGATGAAGTCAAACTGAGACCATGGTTGGATAGCCACTATAACAAGATGAAGCCTAGTACCATGGTGTGGGAATTTTTATCAAAACCTGAATTATGGTGCGGTCATTTTTCTATATTTAATTCTTGTAGCTCACCCTTTTTTAATTTCAGCAAAAGAACATTCTATTTTTTTTCTAACCAATTTGGCGGAACTATTTTCCACACGTGTGATATCCAAAACAGAAGCTGACACCATGGATAGATGCACATATCAACATGCTACATCCTAACAATCTCATATTAATTTTATCATTAACACCTAAGATCTGGCATGCATTTTCCTGAGCCAACTTAGGCAGATTTACCAGTACTGGAACAGTGCAAAACCTGCTAGAAGGCACTTTTGGAAAATTATTAACTTCATCATCAGAGACCTTTTTGACAAGTTTATGATATGGTTATGTGAACCATTCAACAATATAGAGTACCGTACCTTCATAATAATTTAATATATCAAATAGAAATTATAGTGGGCAATTTATAGAGGCCACTTAGGCAGTTTTGCCAGTAGATTTTACACTTAGACAATTTGTGCCATTTTCAAGGTGGATTTTTCATTTCACCAAAACCATGAAAAAATGATACCAAAGTATTTAGGACACATCATTGAGCGCAACACAACTCGTCTCACCCTCAAACTCTTCTTCATTTTCCTTAGGCGTGTGTTTTACTGGAGTAGTGCAAATATGGCTAGGAGGCACTTTTGGAAAATTGATATCTTCTTCCTCAGAGAGTCTTTGGTCAATCTGATGACATGGTTGTATTATAAATACAACAATATAGAGTTCCAAACTCTCAAAATATTTTTATCATCATCCTATGAGATGTGGAGGGCATTTCCCTGAGGCCACTTAGGGAGTTTTACACTTAGACAATTTTTGCTCTCTCTTAAACTAGGTCCAATCTTCATAAAACACTTATTTCGCAGGTCCATAACTTCTCCCTTGGGCACTTTCAGAATAATCTGAAGATATGGTCAGGTAGAAAAAACACCAATCTACAAGACCCCCATATTGTACGAGCATTTTCTTCAACACACAATTTGTGGTGGGAATTTTCTCAAGACCACCTGAGCCAGTTTTCCAACACTTCATCATTTTTACTCGCTTTGATGCAAAACCCTATTTTGGAAGACCTAGAACTTTCTCCTCATAGGTGATGAAGTCAAAATGAGACCATGGTTGGATAGCCACTATAACAAGCTGAAGCCTAGTACCATGGTGTAGGCATTTTTCTCAAAACCTGAATTATGGTGTGGGCATTTTTCTGTTTTTAATTCTTGTAGCTCACCTTTTTTTTTTTTTTCACCAAAAGAACATTCTATTTTTTTTAACCAATTTGGCAGACCTATTTTCCACATGTGTGATCTCCAGAACAGAATCTAACACCATGGATACATGCACATATCAACAGGCTACATCTTGATAGTCTCATATTAATTTTATCATTAATGCCTAAGATCTGGTGTGCATTTTCCTGAGCCAACTTAGGCAGATTTACCAGTACTGAAACAATGCAAAACCTACTAGAAGGCACTTTTGGAAAATTAATAACTTCATCCTCAGAGACCTTTTTGACGAGTTTATGATATTTTTAGGTGAACTAATCAAGAATATAGAAAACTGTACCTTCATAATAATTTAGTACATCAAATAGAAATTATAGTGATCATTTTACAGAGGCCACTTAGGCAGTTTTACCAGCAGATTTTACACTTAGACAATTTGTGCCATTTTCAAGGTGGATTTTTCATTTCACCAAAACCATGAAAAAATGATACCAGAGGATGTACGACACATCAATGAGCACAACACAACTTGTCTCACCCTCAAACTCTTCTTCAATTGCCTTAGGCGGGCATTTTACTGGAGTAGTGCAAATATGGTTGGGAGGCACTTTTGGAAAATTGATATCTTCTTCCTCAGAGACTCTTTGGTCAATCTGATGACATGGTTGTATTATACATACAACAATATAGAGTTCCAAACTATCAAACATACATTCAACAATGTGCAATAACATACATTGGTGACCAGTGAGAATTGGATGGGCTAACCTCTTGGGCTATGTGTACTTTGTTGCTAACGGGTATTTAGCTTATTATTTTATAGAAAATAGAAAGCACTCCATGGTATTCTTCTATCGTTTATTGTCGAGATTGAAAATATTCTCATTGTCCTGAATCAGAGAAGGCATAGTTTCACTGCAAATTATGTTCCAAAATATTAAATCTCTAATTTATGATACATTTGATAAAGTCACATGGAGCTCATATTACCTTTTTCTATTTCTTGGAGTGATTTATTTATTTCCATTACTTTGGTGAATACCCTTTCTAAAAGATTGGGTCTGATTTCATAATGTTCAATGTCGTAAATCTACAATTTGACCACCTTATAATAAATTGCATCACCATTCACATCTTAGTGTCTGCTGGATGGGTGCATGATTGGAAGGTGTGCAAGTATGTTTCTTTGACTTCAATCTAAATGCTAGAAATTATAAAAAATTATATTACATAATATCCACTATGATATTTTGGCCATTGTGTTACAATCATCAAAACCTCATTTTGACAATATAATATCTTGATCCATGCAATCAATGTCTAGACCCACAAGTACATGTAATTCTTCTAATTGGGTTTCTTCCTTATTTTAATGTTCATGCTGCTAGTTCATATGTTGTCAACTTTTAATTGTCTGATTCATGTGGTAGGAAATCCATGCCATGGATGGATTCTGCTGGATTTTCTAAGACTATTCTAATAAAATCTTGCATCCAAGTAACTAATCATGCATGACCTTTACATATTAAATTCTTTGGGAACCTACCCTTTTTTTACTTATTTAGTTGGCTTCTTTTAGAGTATTAGTGAGATGTGACTAATCGCTTGAGGTATTAGCAGTGCTCGAAGGGGACTTGTCCCCAAGGGTTGGGAATGTGTTTCCCATGTTTCCTGCATCCTCGGGACAAAGGAACGGCAAGAGAAATGTTTCCATGTTAATATTGCCCCTTTCCCCAATTCTTACCGGGTTCTATCTCAATGGTAGAGAGCCTGCTTTACAAGTAGGAGGTTGAAGGTTCGATTCCTTTGTGCCCTAATGATATTGCAATATCGATGTTTTAAATTATGCCTACAAGGGGGGGTTCTAAACTGACTTCATATGTCCCTACGAGGGGGGTTCATAACTGCCCCCAAAATTTTGTAAAGTGTTTTAGGGGGGGTCTCAAACCGCCTCCATAGGTACCTACTAGGGGAGTTTTGAACTGCCACCATAGGTACCTGCAAGGGGGGCTTTGAACCGCCTCCGTAGGTACCTATGAGGGGGTTCTGAAGCGCCTCAGTAGGTACCTACGAGATGGTTTTTCAACCGACTCCATATGTACCTACAAGGGGGGTTTACAACTGCCCCCACAGTTTTATAATAGATACTTTTACGAGCGGTTTTGAACCACCCCCATAGGTACCTACGAGGGGGGTTTATATCCGCCCTTAAAAGTGACTTTTGTGGGGGGCTTATAACTACCCCCAAAAGTCACTTTTAGGGGCGGTTTTGATCTCTTCCAGGGTTACCCCTAAAATTCAAAACTTTTAGCATCGGTGATATTTGGGGCGGTTTTGTAACGACTGCCTCCAAATCTAAAACACCCCCAAATCACTTTTGGGGGGGGGGGTTAGAACCGCCCCTAAATCTCACTTTTAGGGGTAGTTTTGATCTCTTCCAAAACCGCCCCTAAAAGGCAACATTCTTTACATCGGTGCTATTAGGGGTGGTTTTGTAACGACCGTCTCCAATGCCAAAACCACCCCCAAATCACTTTTGGGGGCGGCTCAAAATGTCCCCAAAAATTCACTTTTAGGGGCGGTTTTTATTTCTTCTGAAACCACCCCTAAAAGTCAAAACTTTTTGCATCGATACTATTAGGGGCAGTTTTGCCAAGACCACCCCCAAATCCAAAACTGCCCCCAAAAGTGACTTTTGAGGGGGGTTTAGAACCACCCCCTAAGCGACTTTTAGGGGGGCTTTAGAACCGCCACCAAAAGTCACTTTTGGAGGGGGTTTAAAACCGCCCCCAAAAGTCACTTTTGGGGGCGGTTTAGAATTGCCCCTAAAAGTCACTTTTTGGAGGCGGTTTTGATTTCTTCTAGAACCTCTTCTAAAAGTGAAAACTTTTAGCATCGGTGATATTAAGGGCATTTTTCTAAAGACTTCCCCCAAAGCCAAAACTGCCTCTAAAAGTGACTTTTGGAGGCGGAATACAACCGCCCCTAAATGTCAAATTTGTTGTAGTGTACCCATTATACCATCCAAACCCAATCAAATCAATCGACAGTTTCCTTGATCATTAAGATGTGTTGGACTTTTCTCTCTACTGTAAAGAAAAAACTTTAGTACAAACATCTTCGGGCACCATTTTCAAGGAGCAAAGGAACGTTGTCATCTTTCATGGGGTACATGACATTGTGTAATTATGTCTTTTGATGGTGAACAAAATATAGATATAGGATATTGACTGCAAATTATTCACCCAGTGGATCCACCTTTAGAAGGCTTCACTAGATGAAGGATCCCTGCTAACAAAAGGAAATGAAGAATCCAAATTTAAAGACCAGGTATCAGCATGTTAGTTTCCTCCATGAACTCTTATTCTTATTCATCAATGTTTTCATGTCTTTCACATTGCATGTCAACAGAAGCATTCTTTGTTTTGTTTACTCTAATGATCATAAACCTTCATTTACATATCCTTCTTTGGAAGAAGAAAGTTTGTATTCTTCTTGCATAATAAATGTTGATTCTATTCCTTCATCTGAAACACATGTGAAAGATGAAGTACATATAATCATATCTCTTGAACCTAATCATTCATGTCTTTCTGTAGACAATAGATCCGATCCATTATATTTTACGATCAGTAATGAAACTTGCCATCAACCTGTTTAACCTTAATTTCAGTTCACTAACGTTCAATCTAAAATTAGAGAAATAAGTTTTAACCCTTTAAGGATCTCATCTACTCTTCATCCTTACCCTCCCAAGTTTTTTGAATATCTACCTTTGTTTACTAGAGAAGACCATATCACATCAAAGAAGCACTTGGAAGCTTTTCATAATTTCGTTGACAATTTTGAAAGTGGACACGAGGAGGTTGTCATGAGGATATTTTCCAAATTTTTAATTGGAGATGCTTCTTTCTGGTTTAAACATTTGGAGGCTCATTCCATTTATTCATGGACTAAGTTTTATAATACATTTTTGAAATACTGAGGTGAGAACAAATCCTTCAATCAATATTTAATTGTGTTTAATGCCTTCAAGAGGAAGAAGGATAAACATGTTACTAAATTCAATTGGAGGTTTTATATATTTTTATCTCAGCATGCACAAGGAGATCAAACATTCCGAAAAAATTTCATGTTATATTATGCATCAGCTCATCAACATCATTATTTAGTCATTTATTTTAGAGAGAGGAAGTAATCTTTCTTGCAGTAGATGTTTTTAGACACCAAAGAGATTGAAGACAACCTACGAGCTTGTGGAAAGCTTGTATATCAAAAAAGAGATGAAGATTTGGAACAAGAACAAGTCTATGGAACACGAAAATTAGATATGGGATTTCATTCACTGCAGTGCTAATGCATCACTTTTATATTTTTTTTCTTCCTCAAATTTTAAAATTAATCAATAAGATTTTTGTGTTCTTAAATTTGATGATTGTCTTAAGAAAGAATTTGCATAGGATGATGATATTTTTGTCTCAAAGAAAGTTGCTTCTCCTCAATGTCTCATTGTTGATATTAAAAAACAACTACCATTTTTTACTTATGATGACTTTCAGGATTTTATTTCCTCAATTTTTGGTCAGGCATCTTATTTGCATACAAAAAACCAGCATTGTGAAGAATATTCTCCACCTTCTTTATTTGAATCAGAAAAATGTCAAATATAATGTTGGGAAGGAAGCAAGGAAAACTATAAGCAGTTGATGGGAAATTCTCTGGATGCAATTCTAGAGTTGAAGACTCATGTCATTCAAGGAGCAGTGGGAGTTTAGAACATGCAAAAACAACCCATTTATTTTGTGCAGAAATAAAAAGTACTCTCTCATTAGTTTCAAGTGTTAATTTTTTAATGGTTATGCAAGATCTAATAACATCATAACCATATACAAAAGGATCACTGAAATAAATACAAGCACAAACACACAAAAGAACACAAAGATTTATCCTGGGAAACCCTCATGGGGAGGAATACCCGACAAAACTTCATCTATATAGATGTATCAAAAGTACAAAGACAAAACCCCAAATAGGTGCTCCTTCTCCTAGCATATCTCTCTCTCTCTCTCTCTCTCTCTCTCTCTCTCTCTCTCTCTCTCTCTCTCTCTCTCTCTCTCTCTCTTANGGGGAAAGCACGTAAGAAATAAGCACAAAAAAATAAACGTACAAGAATAAGTCCACAGCGCAAGCACAAGCAAGGAAACACATACAAAGGAAATTTGCGTGGACAAAGGAAACTGCAGACGAGGAAAGTTGTGCAGAAGAAGGAATATGCGCAAGAGATGTCACCTGCGTGGAAAAGGGAAACTACATGAAAGGAAGATGTCACAGGGTAAAAAAACAGCACAAGTGCAAAATAACAGTCGAAATCCCTAGGGAGATTATGGCTGCTAAAGTCGGCTTAATTCGGCGGATGCCACACAAGTGAACGCACACTGTAATTAAGGATGTTAGTGCCTCATGTCAGGTTGTGATCACCACAGTTGTAGCCTGAGGGGCAGCTGAATGTGATAGTTAAAGGACTGCCTGTATGCATTCGACCCTGCGTGGTCATGTAAAATAGTATAAATAGGAGGGATTCAATAGTTAGAGGGTTGGATTTTCAATAGTTATAAGGTTGCTTTTTAGATTGGTAGTTGTTGTTAGATTACTCGGAGGTGGTTTTTTAGATCACTGTTAGTTGATTTTGAGGGTTTAATGGAGGGGATATCTCTGAGAGAGCAAGGTGAAGCTATGAGATCTAAGTGGTAGAGTAGTCGAAAGTCTACAGGATGCAATCGGAGTTAGTGCAGTAGAAGAGAAGCTCTGCTAGAGAGGTGCAGATGCTATAGAGGTTAATCCAGGCCATGTGTGGATCAGTAGATGGTAGCAATAGTTAGGAGAAATAAGACAGAGAGCATGAGAAAAATAAAGAGTCTAAGCTGAAAGCTAGATCTAAGATAGTCTGCAGTTTAATGCAGGATGAAGTGCCATATATTTCTCAAGCCAGATGAAGAGCTCCTTGTGGTTTTTCCCAGATGGGTTTCCACGTGAACTCTCTAGTGTGTTGATGATTGAATGTGTATGGTTGTGTATGTTTATGTTTATGTTTATGCTTATGATGCAGGTCCTAACATGGTTGAATGAATGTCGTACTTTAAATAGAAGTCCGAATGCATGATTAAGTTATTATGCGCTACTTCTGAGTATCAGTTTATGTTTACGACGCACTCACTATTCTGCGTCTATTATATTGCGCCTGTCTGTTAGCTTGCTTTTATATTTCGTTATGTTTAAAGTACTAAGGCCGAATCTGTGTCGTGTCATTAGTAGTTACTGAAATATATGTGCGGTGTGCGCTACAGTTCAGCGTAGATGACTCCATCCTCGCGACTTGGTTGAGCTCCTTAGACATGCGCCATGGGACTATAATCCATCGACGAATCACGAAAAATGGTTCCGACAGTTACCCATCGAAGAGATATCTCAGGTGAGACTACGCCTGCTTTGCGGGCATTGTCGACGGGGCTTGCCCTGTCGGGCCGGTATCTCAGGTGTTTGTTGGGTTGATGAGCTACACAGAACCTCAGTCGTGTGAGTTAGGAAAAGTGGCCAACAAATGGTTCTGTTTCCGGGACCCTCTTATCAAAATTGAGGGAAATGTTGTGGCATCCGACTAAGAGTGAAGTCGAGGATTGGATGGAGTAAAAGATGTTGATATTCACGTAGAAAGAAAGTGAGGGTTCGTGGCTGAGCCCTAAGAACTGAAACAACGATAGATATATTCGGATATCCATGAAATTTTTTCACAGAAATCCCCATTATATTGCACGAATGGCTATCGGAGTTAGCAACCCGACAGACTAACTTCCAGAGAAGAGGGGTAGCTGAGTGGATCGACCAGTTGACACAAGAAGTAGCGTAAATAAGTAACCCTATTTCCAGAGCTGTTGACTTTTGGATTGATATCATATTAGAAGGACATGTTACTGAGTTCATTGTTGAAGTGATAACCTCGTATAGCGAGGCATAGAGAAATTTTTTCCAAGGACCTCAGGGAAGGTACCTTATGTCTATAAACCTATGGATTAAAATGCTCCTTTATGAAAAGGGTATTTTACAACTCAACGATTGAGTCACATAGTCCGTGAAGGGGATATGTTGTGTAAAATTTAGGAGTAATATGGAAGGTAGTAAGCAGAAATGTTCTCAGGAAGCTCAGAAGATGAGTTGAACGCTGGATTCTTAAGAAGAGGACAGAGGTTCCGGTCACAAAAAAGGAGGAAGGTAGCAGGAGGCATGAGGGTTTATAGCCTGCCCAGGGGAGGTGAATATGGATGTGAGTCACACCTAGATGAAGGGTCCTGCAATGAAGAGGAGGAGTATAGTCCAATTTATAAGAGAGCAGAATTGGAAGAGTTTGCAGAGATGCCAAGGACAGGACGTGACTACGACATTCCAAGAAGATCCCCTAAAGTGAGACATAGAAGTTCCTCACCTGAACCGCTTGTGAACACTAGTAGTCCTAGTGTTGGGACTGGTGCACAAGGAATTCCATTAGTAACCCCAGAAAATCCAAAAAATTCAGGAAATCCAGTGAAGAACCCCAACACCACCCTAATGGCGGGGACATATGTTAGACTACCCACATTCAATGGGAATGGAACAGAGGATCTAGAGCAGCACTGGTTCCTCTGCAAGGAGGTATGGATGGTCTGTCTTGTTAACAATGATGACATTTGAAAAGCGCATATGATTACGACTCCATAGGGCCATGCATTGGATTGGTACCTAAAGTACTATGTAGTACCACTCGAGTAGCCACATAGGACTCTTGAGGAGATTCGACGCGCAATGATATCAAAATTTAGAAAGCCACAATCTGAGTCCCAATGTATAACCGATATCAAGGAGATTAAGCAAGCTCCGATAGATAGTATGGGAATTTGATCAACGGTTCAAGATGCTGATGGCCAAAGTAAGATTCCAAATGTCGAACATGTAGCATAAAGAGTGGTTTATTGTTGCGCTACTGCCGCACATTAGAGGATCACTCATGCAGCAAAATATTGCGACACAAACGGAGGCACTGGAATTGGCGATGAAGCTAGAGGATTCACCTATTGGAGATGGCACCACAGGAATGATACAGATTCAGCCACAAATGGCTAATCTGACAATTAAACTCCAAGACATAAAAAGAGGAAAAGAGGTGCGGGAAGACCTCTGGTTCACGCGATGCTGGACCAATGGACATACCAAAGATGACTGTCCAGCTTACATGAACTACATCTCATCCGGTGCGCCAAACCCATTAAGTACCCAGGGGATGCCCTGGTGCAACATATGTCAGACAAGAGGACACCACGATGTAGATTTCATGTTCTTGCAGAAGACGATATGTACCCCAGCTAGTCTATATTGTAAATTTTGTAGATCTGTAGGCCATGATGAAAAAGATTGTAGGGCCTACCAACTTCTGAGAGAGAAAACGGTAGGTGCATATATAATGAAGACTGAGGAGAAAATTAAGATTTAACAGGTGCAAACACAGTTCCAGGATGCGCCTCAGTTCCAGGTTGCACCTCAGTTTTAGCCCGCATAGCAGTTTCAGGCTGCGCCTCAGTTCCAACCTGCATAGCAGTTTCAGTTGGCACCACAATTTCATAATACGGCCCCGTATAACCCATATCAACAGAAGTATGCACAACCGTAATACCTGTTGCAACCACCTCAACCTCAGTTGAGGGGAGGTGGAAATTACAGGGGCTGAGGAGGAGGGTGATTTGGCCTAGGAAGAGGGCCAATAGTATGCTACAATTGTGGAGTGCAGGGCCACTATGCTATAGTTTTCCCTAAACCTACAAAGACTTGCTCATATTGCAGACAAGAGCACAATGTGGAGCAATGTCCGCAACTTATCGCTAGATGGCAAGCCCAGATGGTTGGAGCAGCTAACCCAGCACCAAATCTTGCGCCGAATGCTCCCAACCCGAATGATAATGCCAACATACAGATGATAGTCAAAAAACCACGAGAACCAAGTGTAGCTATGATAACAAGGGGAGGTGTCGCGACGGGTGTAGATCAAGCTACGCAGACAGAGCTTGCGACGTAAGCACAACCGCAGGTACGGCCTGCCGCACAAAAGAAAGCACCACTGGATGTTCAAAAGTAGAAGCGCATATTCATGGATGTTCAAAAGCAGAATCGCATATTCATGGATGTTCAAAAGCATAAGCGCATATTCGTGGATGTTCAAAAGCAGAAGCGCATATTCATGGATGTGTTCCCAGAGTTCATGGGAACGGAACATCCATCTACCTCAGGCCAAGTGAAAGATATGCCTGAGAGATTCCAGAAGATATTCAAACAATAGTCTGCAGGAAAGAGTGCAGATAAGGTTTGTAAACTCAAACCATTCTTGTCAAGTTGTTTGCACTAATCTAGGACAAGGATGCACTTGTATATTTGGAGGTGCTTATAGAAATGCTTTTGAAGGAAGAACTCCCAGCAAAGAAGGTTAACAGTGTCAATACAAAGTTCAAAATGGGACATGAACTCAGGATGTCCGCAAAAATTAGTGATTATGACATGGAATATATCATCCTTGACCTGGGATCCGATGTTAATATCTTAACGTGCCAGACATGGGAAATAATGGGCAAGCCACCCCTAGAATGGTCCCCAATTCAATTAAGGCTTTCTAATCAGGAAAAGGTCCTGCCCATTGGTAGATTGAGTCAAGTCCAAGTGGATATTGAAGGATTTCACACTTTTGCGGATTTCGAGGTCATCTTTATAGTAGATGATACTGACCCATATCCCGCACTACTACATATTGATTGGGCGATGGGAAATCAAACCATTATAAACTTCAAGGATCCTATCGTTTGAAGATGATGAGATGAGGGTGGTTGCACCCCTCGATCCACTAAAAGGACAAAGATATGTTGAACCGGTGTTCAACGAAGGGCAAGGTGATCACCTTGATAACATCTACAATGTCACTACCCTTAAGTAGGATTACGTTAATCCTACTGTAGATGGTAAACTGAGCTAGAGATGCGTGAGTTCATGTACATCCGACTCAGGGGAGGCCCTTCAGAACTAGCAGAACCGATTACATAAAATCTCTATGAGGAGATGTGCCAGGATAACTAAGTCTATCCAACGAGTGGGAACTCAGTCACGGTCGATGCCTACATATGAAGGACTACCTAACTTGGCAACATTCTTGACTGAGTTTGAAGAATTAGTAACAAAGTTGCAGCGACTATCTGCACTGGAATTTGCGCTAAAAGCTACACCCGCACAATGGTGGGGTACACAAAAAAGCTTGATAACTGAATGGCCGCAGTGTAAATGGCTGCTAGAAGTAAGGTTCAGAGATGAGGTCACAACTATGACACAAAGGTATACAGGGATATCAGACCCTCTTGAACATGTGGAGCAGTGTTCCGCAACATTCTCAAACTACCCACGCCAGGAGTGGGTTCACTACTTCATCTACACTCTCGAGATGGCACCCAGAGGCTGGTACGCATCTATGGAGCTACGCCAAGAAACAAGAGAATGGGAATATTTTGCGCAGAGTTTCACAGACACATTCCAATTTGCAGATGAGCAGCCAACAGTTGATATTGCACTAAAGAACATCAAGGAGAATATATTTGTTGAGATCCCACTGGAGGTTGAGTATTCTCAACCCTATATTGTGCATCCCTACCAGTGCTGTGAGATAGTTCAGCACTGGATGACCTTCTATAACCTCTCCGAAGACCCAGAGGATGATCCGATCAACATCAATATTCTAGAGTCAGAAGGATCACGCTTAGTAGAAGGAAGCAACATTTCTAGTGAGCAGTTCATCAAACCGGTAAAGACCAAGAAAGTTAACATTGGGTCGGAGGACAGTCCGAAATTTGCTAACATTGGAGACTGGAACACCAGTTATGGGTATGATCAGCAGCAGCTGATTAAAACCATACCACGATGACTGCGGCACGGTCCCATTAGGCCGAGGCGCACAAAAAAAAAAGCACACAAGTAACAAAATGCACAAGAGAGGAAGCAAGAGAAAGGTGTGCGAGAAACAAAAAAAAATTGCAAAGAAAAAGCTGCACATGTTGTGCCACCTACTACACCCATTGCTTAGTGGCTCGAAACGAGCCATGTGTGAGTGTTGGGGTCCTGTTGGGCCCGGGGAAAGCATGCAACAAATAAGTGCAAACAAAGAAACATGCAAGAATCAGTCCGTAGTGCAAGCACAAGCAAGGAAACATGGACAAAGGAAATCTACGCGGACAAAGGAAATTTGTGTGGACAAAGGAAACTGCGGACGAGGAAAGCTGCGCAAAAGAAGGAATATGCACAAGAGATGTCACCTGCGCAAAAAAAGGAAACTACATGGAAGGAATATGTCGCAGGGTAAAACAGTAGCACAAGTGTAGAATAATGGCTGAAAGTGACAGGGCGATCGTGGGTGCTGAAGTCATCTTAAGTCGGTGGATGCCACATGAGTGAACGCACACTATAAGTAATGTCGTTAGTGCCTCATGTCAAGTCATGATCACCACAGCCATAGCCTGAGGGGAGACTTATGGTGATTGTTAATAGACTGCCTGTATGTAGTCGACCCTGTGTGGTCATGTAAAATAGTATAAATAGGAGGAATTCAATAGCTAGAGGCTTGGCTTTTCAATAGTTAGAAGGTTTCTTTTTAGATTGGTAGTTGTTGTTAGGTTACTCGAAGGTGGTTTTTTAGATCACTATTAGTTTCTTTTGAGGGGTTAATGGAGGGGAGATCTCTGAGAGAGCAGAGTGAAGCAGTGAGATCTGAGTGGTAGAGTACTCAGAATTCTGCAGGATGCAGTCGAAGTTAGTGCAATAGAAGAGAAGCTCTGCTAGAGAGGTCGATCCAAGCTGTGTGCAGATCAGTAGATGGTAGCAATAGTTAGGAGAAATAAGGCAGAGAGCATGAGAGAAAGAAAAAGTTTGAGCTGAAAATTAGATCAAAGACAATCTTTAGTCAAATGCAGGTTGAAGGCTCCATATATTTCTCATGCCAGATGAAGAGAGCCTTGTGGTTTTTCCCAGATGGGTTTCCACGTGAACTCTCCTGTGTGTTGATGATTGAATGTGTATGGTTGTTTATGTTTATGTTTATGCTTATTCTTATGATGCAGGTCTTGTCATGGTTGAATGCATGTTGTACTATCAATAGAAGTCTGAATGCATGATTAAGTTATTATGAGTTGCTTCTGAGTATTAGTTTATGTTTACAGCACAGTCATTATTGTGCATTTGTTATATTGTGCTTGTCTATTAGCTTGCTTTTATATTCCGTTATGTTTAAAGTACTAAGGTCGAATCTATGTCGCGTCGTTAGTAGTTACTGAAATATATGCGCAGTGTGCGGTAAAGTTCGGCGTAGATGACTCCATCCTCGTGATTTGGTCGATATCCTTGGTCGCGCACCAAGGGACTATAATCCCTCAATAACTCGTGGAAACATGGTTCCGACGGTTACCCGTCGAAGAGATATCTCGGGTGTTATTGCGCCTGATTTGCGGGTGTTTTCGATGGGGCTTTCCCTGTCGGGTTGGTATCTCGGGTGTTTGTTGGGTTGATGGGCTGCGCAGAACCTGGGTCGCATGAGTTAGGAAAAGTGGCCAACAGTGAGTATGTGTATCAAATGAGGAACACACATCCTCAATTTATACTCTTTATTTCACTTGAGTTTTTTCCTAACAAGTCGGCCCCAACAAACTTACTAGGCCTACTTCACCTAGGAAGAACAAAACAATATTATATTATATTATATTCGGGAGGCTTTTATTGGACCTAATTACAATGGAGGTTTTACCTCATGACTCTATGATGACCAAATACAATAGTAACATCCTGATGGAGGAATAAAACGTCTCTGATAGGTTACATCAGTGAAATGCATTTAGAATATTCTTCGAAGTTACAATATTTCAACACTCCCCCTTAACGAGAAGGGTATTCTACTGACAACAACAACATCAACTATAGGAGAAACAAGATAGAGAATATTCAGCAACATCAAGGTGATACATCTACATGTCATCGGAAGTTTTCAACAATCATCAAAACCTGGAACACTTACTGGAACATCGTCAATGCTGGAACATCATCTTCTACAACATTGGGTCTTTGATCTTCATCTTCTACAACATTTGATCACTTGATACTTTGTAGCAACACTTGATCAGTATTCATCTTTGATATTCTTATTTTATAGAACTTGATCACTTGATCCTTTGCAGCAACACTTGATCAGCCTTCATCTTTTGCAACACTCGATCACTCGATCCTTTGCAACAACACTTGATCAGTGTTCATCTTCTGCAGCACCATAACCTGTAGCACACATAATCCAATTATGAGATGATCAATCCCTATCAATTTTGTACATAGGTCAAAGGATGATGCATTTCTGAATCACTTACTGGATGGTTAATCCCTCTCACTTTAGGACATAAGTCCAAGGATGATGAAATCCTGAGCCACTTACGGTATGGTCAATCCCTCTCACATTAGGACATAAATCCAAGGATGATCCAATCCTGAGCCACTTATGGGATGGTCAATCCCTCTCACTTTAGGACATAAGTCCAAGGATGATACAATCCTGATCCACTTACAGGATGGTCAATCCCTATCACTTTAGGACATAAGTCCAAGGACGATGAAATCCTGATACACTTACGGGATGGTCAATCCCTATCACTTTAGGACATAAGTCATACGACGATGCAATATTGAGCCACTTATGGGATGGTCAATCCCTCTCACTTTAGGACATAAGTCCAAGGATGATGCAATCCTACTGTACATCATTAGCTTGCACCCCCTTTCATGGAGGCTGAACAACATCATCAACCTTCTCCGCCTTTCAAGGAGGGTCCATCATCATCATTGTTCCTCCTTATGAGGAAGGCCTATTATATCAGCATCATTGTTCCTCCTTATGAGGAAAGTCTATAAAACCATCATCATTGTTCCTCCTTACGAGGAAATTCTTTTCGAACTACTCCAATCTTGTCACGGAAGTATTCAAACTTTACTCAAGACAGGGGCTTGGTCAATACATCAACAACTTACTCATCGGTACACACATACTGAAGCTTTATATCTCCCTTCTGTACCATATCCCGTATGTAAAAATACTGGATTTCTATTTGCTTTGATTTTTTATGGAACACAGGAGTCTCCATCATCTTTATACAACTCTGGTTGTCACATAGAATCATTGTTGTATCCAACTCCAGATCAAATAGACCTGACGTCAACTTCTGAAGCCATATGGCTTCACAACTAGCAGAACAAGCTGCTATAAACTCTACTTCAATTGTGCTGAGAGAAACATTGGACTTCTTCCTACTAAACCATGAGATCATGATGGATCCCAAACAATAACATCCACCTTAGGTGCTCTTCCTATCTAAGGAACTTCCTACACAATCTTCATCTGTATAACCATACAATCTATAGTCATGATCTCCAACATAGTATAGACCAAAGTCTATCGTACATTTTAGGTATTTCATCACATGCTTTGCATCTATCAGGTGAACACTTCCAGGTTTAACTAGATACTAAATCACGGTGTTCACAAGAAAGCACATATCTGGCCTGGTATTCGTCAAATACATTAACAACCCAATAATATGTCTATAATGAGTCACATATACTAACTCTAAAGATTCATCATATAACAACTTCAAGTTGGTATCCATGGGAGTGACCATGGCTTTACAATCCAACACATCAAATCCTTTTAATATTTCCACAACATACTTTCCCTAGCAATACTTTGCAAAGCCACATTTCTTCAATGTAGGTTGAACATGCTGAAATATACTCAGCCTCGTTATGAGATCATACCCGATCCCATACATCCTAAGCTTCTCTTTCTGTCCTCAAAACTTCCTCTTTGCATCTACAATGAGTTCATCCTGTCAAGTCATCAACATATCCTAGTCTTCTGCATTCAACCTTCAATATTGGAACCCATTTTACTCTTGGTAAAGCCTTAGTCCATCAGAAAGTTGTCCATCCTGTCGTACCATGTCGAACTCAAATATCTTCTGCAATTACTCCCCCTGAATTGGAGCATCATCCTCCCTCTGCATTTTTTACTCTATGTATAGAAACATTCTGTACTAGAGTGATAGGTAGAATCCTCTATTGTTGATATTCTATGTATCCATCTTAGGTCACTAGATACCAAGATCCTTTATCTTGAACTTTGTTGAAAAGTTCCTTTTGCACCCATCTGTGAGTGTGTTGTCTTCTATAGGATTTCATCTTCAACCTTGTAGAAAAGGTTACGATATTCATCACTCTAGGTGATCTTAAAACTCCTCGAGGCACTTATATATGGGTGTCTTCTGATCTCATACAAAGCATTTTCTGCACATGTGGTTCTTTTCTTGATATATACTTCTACTTCACTAGAGAAGTGTGTCTGGTCAATGGAGTATGTCGTGCCATAATCTACTCCCTCTTTCTGAGAGAAACCATGAACCTTGCTTTTGTATACTTGATCTTGTACATCCACATGGAAGATGTTGTAGACTTTCCTTCAGGTCTAAAAACCACATCCTAGACATCATTCCCCATTATCAACTAGTACTCTTTAATCATAGTTTCTTCCATTTATCCTTGGCTACTTCTTCATAGCTAGAAGGGTCTGTATCAATGATGTCACTCAACTATGCCACATGACTAGAGTGTATTTGAGGCCTCTTACTTTAGCTGGAAGTCTCGTCATAATTTTCTCATCTTGAATTATCTCTCATGCCCAAGGTGGTATTCATCTCTCGTGGTGGATCTACCTCTCTCTTATATTCTCCAGAAACTCTTTCTTCTGCCACGGTGTCTCTAACCCTGGGAGCTTCAATTTCATCTTCATGTATGTTTATTGGACTGAATCTTGAACTATCATCACTTGTTCTTCAAAACAAGTCTCATCCTTCTTTTCTTGTAGGTAATTGTACGTGATCTTTCCTACAATTCAAATGCACCAGTTGCATAGTTAGAAACATTTCATAAGACATGTTCATAATGACAGACTCTTATGCATAAATATACAATCATGCAATTATTTTAGCCAATACAACATTTATCCATATCCCGTATACACATGGAAACTTTTTAGATTCCTTCCATGTCTACCATAACATTATTGAGATTCTGTACTAATCCCAATATGTCAGCAAAGAGGTTTCATTCTAGATAAGTAGCAATGGAGTGTTGTATAGCACCATGGACTACTTACCCATAACATGCATAATACATTTCCTTGAACATAGATAAACACACAACATATATAGGAAAATACAATTCAAATACTCATCTTTGTTTGTTTGGTAGATTCCTTCTTGATCCTTATGTCCTAGAGCATTCTACTGATTCTAGGAACCTGTGTATTGGTTCTGAGTGTCACTAATGTCATTATTTCTTATCCAAATACTGAAATGGATAAGAGTATGATCTTTATATTAACCAATAGAATTCATATTCATCATCACTTGTGAGCATGATATATTTTCTTATTTGACTTCTTCTTGAAGGAGCCTCTATTTTTGGGACAATATCTGGAGTAGTGTCCCTTATCATCACAAGTGTAGCATCAAATGTTGGAAGGATATCTTCTGAATTTATTCTGGTGTGATTATGGTTCTTCTTATTTCTATGAGTTATTATAGAGTAAACTGTGAGAGCTTGATCTATGGTTTGTCCCAGCTTCTCCTCTCTTGTTATGAATCGAGCTTCTTCTAGTGTGCATTCTTTCCTTAGTCTATTGAAAGAGATCAACTTCTTTCTTTCCCATAATCCTTGAATGAGTATACAAGGATGATACATGTTAGATCCAATGGAGGCAAAAATAATCATCTTGGATTTAACTAAGTTCTTCTTATGCTTTGTCTTCATCTCCCTCTGGATCTACGTCTTCTTCTTTGACATAGTTCTCCGAGTCATGCTTCTTCAGGTATGAGAAGCACTCTATACTTCCATGCTTAGATATTATCGGTTCCTTCAAGCTTGTTCTCAAGCTTGGTACTGTTTTTCATCATGATAAAAATCAGAACCTCAAATGGAAATGGAGAGGGTAGAACTTACCAATGAGTTTTCTTCAACTTGATGCTTGCTTGAAATATTTTATGGAATATTGCTTCTGGTGGACCTAGGGTTTTACAGAGAAACCCTAATTTTTCAACATATATATCTTTCAGATTTGATAAGATAAAAAGATACATTAGAGGAAATTTCAACTCAAAATGGGCCTCCTAAAATGAACTAATAAAATAATAGTTAAAATAATAAAATAATATTTATTAATTTTGGAGGAAGAAAAGAAAAAAACTACTTTTTTGTTTGTATTTTTGACATATCTCCCTGTGTTTTTACTCAAATTTCGATCAGGAGAGCTCATTGGATGTGAAATTAAATTCCAAATCCAACGAGTACCCACTTGGCATACTTTTGACGGACCCCGCTACCCCAAAAACAAGAAATACCTGAAAAAAACGTAATGATGATGTGACCATTACGTTTTTTCAGGTATTTCTTGTTTTTGGGGTAGCGGGGTCCATCAAAAGTATGCCGAGTAGGTACTCGTTGGATGCGGAATTTAATTCCGCATTCAACGAGCTCTCTCGATCGAAATTTGAGTAAAAACACAGGAAGATATGTATAAAATACAAACAAAAAAAGTAGTTTTTTTTATGATAGCTATCCCCAAATTTATATTAAAAAAGTGTTTAAGACCTATACGGTATTTCAAATTTAAATCAATTTCATTGGCTAACACATGATGACATGGAATTTGAATAAAAGTTAAAAGGCCCATATTGATTTGAAATTTCCTCTAATGAGACTCCTCACGGCGAGCTAAGAAACATACTCATTTTCCCACAACTATGAACGGAACTGCAAAATATCTGATGCCCTAGTTTTCCACAGCAATAGTGTTAGGTAAAAAATTGAAAATCCATAGAATGAGAAACATCTTACATGGAAATATGTTCCCTCCTAGCACGAGCTTTATGGTCCTCCTTTTTCAACTTATTGGTGGAGGGAACTACCCGGAACAGAAAGCCCTAGCTTTTCTCCAGTTTCTTCTACAAAATTTACTAATCTTGTTTTTGGTATAGGAACAATGTTTCTGCTCCTCAAGGTCTGAAAATTCACCCTGAAGTATCCTACTCTGTCTTCTTTCCAACCTCGTACATTATAGCATAATTGGTTTCACCAATTGGGACTTATTCCAATCTTCCTAAGGTAACTTATTTTAGGATTGTTCAACATAACGAACTTCTATGGACTTCCATGTATCATTTTTTCCCTTCGGGGTCTGAAATTTTTACCACAAAATCTACAGTATGTGCCCTATCTTCAAGATCTTTAGAAATTTCATTTGGACCTTCCTAGCCCAAGATATAAAAATTCTCCCTAGGTCACCTGTTTAAGGTTGAATTCTGGGAGAGGTTGGAACCCTGAGTTGGAGGAGTCATATCTCCTATATTATAGCGAATCTAAGTATGGAACTTTTACAAATGGTACAACAATATTTCATCTTAGACATGTCAAATTTTTAGCTCTTTATCCATCTCCAATATCGAGTTATAGAAAAAGTCCCAACATGACTAGTTTTTGTCTTCTAGGGTTTCAAGCATGAAACCCTAATATTCAGTAGTTGTAGTTGTAGTAGTGTTTCGGTTGCACAAAGACTTCTTTCAGGGTGGCTCTGATACCATGTTAATTTTTTATTGGTTATACAATATCTAATAACATCATAACGATATAGAAAAGGATCACTGAAAGAAAGACAAACACAACCACATAAAAGAACAGAGAGATTTATCCTTGGAAACCCTCATGGGGAAGAAAACCCAACAAAACTTCCTCTATATAGATGTATCAAAAGTACAAAGACAAAACCCCAAATATGTGTTCATTCTTCTAGTAGATCTCTCTCTCTCTCTCTCTCTCTCTCTCTCTCTCTCTCCCCATATGCACTATACACAATTGAGTGTGTGTATCAAATGAGGAACACACATCCTCTATTTATACTATTTCTTTCACTTGACTTTTTCCCTAACAAGTCGACCCCAACAAACTTACTGGGCCAAATTCACCTAGGAAGACACAAAAAAATATTATATCTCTTTGGCCACGCACCAAGGGACTATAATCCCTCAATAACTCATGGAAACATGGTTCGGGCAGTTACCCGTCGAAGAGATATCTCGGGTGTTACTGTGCCTGATTTGTGGGCATTTACGATGGGGCTTTCCTTGCCGGGCTAGTATCTCGTGTGTTTGTTGGGTTGATGGGCTGTGTAGAACCTGGGTCATGCGAGTTAGGAAAAGTTTCCAACAGTGAGTATGTGTATCAAATGAGGAACACACATCCTCAATTTATACTCTTTATTTCACTTGACTTTTTTCCCAACAAGTCGGCCCCAACAAACTTACTAGGCCTACTTCACCTAGGAAGACACAAAACAATATTATATTAAATTATATTCGAGAGGGTTTTATTGAACCTAATTACAATGGAGGTTTTACCTCATGACTCTATGATGACCAAATACAATAGTAACATTCTGACGGAGGAATAAAACATCTCTGAAAGGTTACATCAGTGAAATGCATTTAGAATATTCTTCGAAGTTACAATATTTCAACACTCCCCCTTAACGAGAAGGGTATTCTACTGACAATAACAACATCAACTATAGGAGAAAGGAGAGAGAGCATATTCAGCAACATCAAGGTGATACATCTATATGTCATTGGAAGTTTTCAACAATCATCAACGATTGGAACAGTTATTGGAACATCTTCAACACTGGAACATCATCTTCTACAACATTGAGTCTTTGATCTTCATCTTCTACAGCATTCGATCACTTGATACTTTGCAGCAACACTTGATCAGTATTCATCTTTGATATTCATCTTCTGTAGAACTTGATCACTTGATCCTTTGCAGCAACACTTTATCAGTCTTCATCTTTGATATTCAACTTCTGCAACACTCGATCGCTCGATCCTTTGCAACAACACTTGATCAGTCTTCATCTTCTGCAGCACCATAATATGTAGCACACATGATCCAATTATGAGATGATCAATCCCTATCACTTTTGTACATAGGTCGAAGGATGATGCATTCCTGAATCACTTACTAGATGGTTAATCCCTCTCACTTTAGGACATAAGTCCAAGGATGATGAAATCCTGAGCCACTTATGGTATGGTCAATCCCTCCCACATTAGGACATAACTCCAAGGATGATCCAATCCTGAGCCACTTATGGGATGGTCAATCCCTCTCACTTTAGGACATAAGTCCAAGGATGATACAATCCTGATCCACTTACGGGATGGTCAATCCCTATCACTTTAGGACATAAGTCCAAGGACGATGAAATCCCAATCCACTTACGGGATGGTCAATCCCTATCACTTTAGGACATAAGTCCAATGAAAATGCAATCTTGAGCCACTTATGGGATGGTCAATCCCTCTCACTTTAGGACATAAGACCAAGGATGATGCAATCCTACTGCACATCATCATCCTGCACCCCCTTTCATGGAGGGTCAACAACATCATCAACCTTCTCCCCCTTTTGAGGAGGGTCCATCATCATCATTGTTCCTCCTTACGAGGAAGGCCTATTATATCAACATCATTGTTCCTCCTTACAAGGAAAGTCTATAAAACCATCATCATTGTTTCTCCTTACGAGGAAATTATTTTCGGACTACACCAATATTTTCACGGAAGTATTCAAACTTTACTCAAGACAGGGGCTTGGTCAATACATCAACAACTTGCTCATCGATACACACATATTGAAGCTTTATATCTCCCTTCTATACCATATCTCGTATGTAAAAATACCGGATTTCTATTTTCTTTGATTTTTCATGGAACACAGGAGTCTCCGTCATCTTTATACAACTCTGGTTGTCACATAGAATCACTATTGTATCCAACTCCAAATCAAATAGACCTGGCGTCAACTTCCAAAGCCATATGGCTTCACAACTAGTAGAACAAGCTGCTATAAACTCTACTTCAGTTGTGCTGATAGAAACATTGGACTTATTCCTACTAAACCATGAGATCATGATGGATCCCAGACAATAACATCCACCTGAGGTGCTCTTCCTATCTAAGGAACTTCCTACCTAATCTTCATCTGTATAACCATACAATCTGTAGTCATGATCTCCAACATAGTATAGACCAAAGTCTATCGTACCTTTTAGGTATTTCATTGCATGATTTGCATCGATCAGGTGAACACTTCCAGGTTTAACTAGATACTGAATCAGGGTGTTCATAAGAAAGCACATATCTGGCCTGGTATTCGTCAAATACATTAACGACCCAATAATATGTCTGTAATGAGTCACATATACTAACTCTAATGATTCATCATATAACAACTTCAGGTTGGTATCCATGGGCATGACCATGGATTTACAATCCAACACATCGAATCCTTTTAATATTTCCACAACATACTTTCCCTAGCAATACTTTGCAAAGCCACATTTCTTCAATGTAGGTTGAACATGCTGCAACGTACTCAGCCTCATTATGAGATCATACCCGATCCCATACATCTTGAGGTTCTCTTTCTATCCTCAAAACTTCCTCTTTGCATCTACAATGAGTTCATCCATTCAAGTCATCAACATATCCCAGTCTTCTGCATTCAACCTTTAATATTGGAACCCACTTTACTCTTGGTAAAGCCTTAGTCCATTAGAAAGTTGTCCATCCTGTCGTACCATGTCGAACTCAAAGATCTTCTGCAATTACTCCCCCTGAATCGGAGCATCATCCTCCCTCTGCATTTTTTACTCTATGTATCAAAACATCTTGTACTAGAGTGATAGGTAGAATCCTCTATTGTTGATATTCTCTGTATCCATCTTAGGTCACTAGATACCAAGATCCTTTATCTTGAACTTTGTTGAAAAGTTCCTCTTGCACCCATCTATGAGCGTTTTGTCTTCTATAGGATTTCATCTTCAACCTTGTAGAAAAGGTTACGATATTCATCACTCTAGGTGATCTTAAAGATCCTCGATGCACTTATATATGGGTGTCTTCTGATCTCATTAAAAGCATTTTCTGCACATGTGGTTCTGTTCTCAATATATACTTCTACTTCACTAGAGAAGTGTGTCTGGTCAATGGAGTATGTCGTGCCATAATCTACTCCCTCTTTCTGAGAGAAACCATGAACCTTGCTTTTGTATACTTGATCTTGTACATCCACATGGAAGACACTGCATACTTTCCTTCAGGTCTTAGAACCACATACTGGACATCATTCCCCATGATCAACTAGTACTCTTTGATCATAGTTTCTTCCATTTATCCTTGGCTACTTATTCATAGCTAGAAGGGTCTGTATCAATGATGTCACTCAACTGTGCCACATGACTAGAGTGCATTTGAGGCCTCTTACTTCAGCTGGAAGTCTCGTCATAATTTTCTCATCTTGAATTATCTCTCGTGCCCAAGGTGGTATTCATCTCTCGTGGTGGATCTACCTCTCTCTTATATTCTCCAGAAAATATTTCTTCCACCACGGTGTCTCTAACCCTGGGAGCTTCAATTTCATCTTCATGTATGTTTATTGGAGTGAATCTTGAACTGTCATCACTTGTTCTTCAGAACAAGTCTCATCCTTCTTTTCTTGCAGGTGAATGTACGTGATCTTTCCTACAATTCAAATGCACTAGTTGCATGGTTAGAAACATTTCATAAGACATATTCATAATGACAGACTCTTATGCATAAATACATAATCATGCAACTATTTTAGCCAATACAACATTTATCCATATCCCATATACACATGGAAACTTTTTAGATTCCTTCCATATCTACCATAACATTATTGAGATGCTGTACTAATCCCAATATGTCAGCAAAGAGGTTTCATTCTAGATAAGTAGCAATGGAGTGTTGTATAGCACCATGGACTACTTACCCATAACGTGCATAATACATTTCCTTGAACATAGATATACACACAACATATATAGGAAAATACAATTCAAATACTTATCTTTGTTTGTTTGGTAGATTCCTTCTTGATCCTTATGTCCTAGAGCCTTCTACTGATTCTAGGAACCTGTGTACTGGTTTTGAGTGTCACTAATGTCATTCTTTCTTATCCAAATACTGAAATGGATAAGAGTATGATCTTTATCTTAACCAATAGAATTCATATTCATCATCACTTGTGACCATGATATCTTTTCTTATTTGACTTCTTCTTGAAGGAGCCTTTATTTTTGGGACAATCTCTCGAGTAGTGTCCCTTATCATCACAAGTGTAGCATCAAATGTTGGAAGGATATCTTCTGAATTTCTTCTGGTGTGATTATGGTTCTCCTTATTTCTATGAGTTATTATAGAGTGAACTGTGAGAGCTTGATCTACGATTTGTCCCATCTTCTCCTCTGTTGTTATGAATCGAGCTTCTTCTAGTGTGCATTATTTCCATAGTCTATTGAAAGAGATCAACTTCTTTCTTTCCCATAATCCTTGAATGAGTCTACAAGGATGATACATGTTAGATCCAATGGAGGCGAAAATAATCGTCTTGGATTTAACTAAGTCCTTGTTATTCTTTGTCTTCATCTCCCTTTGGATCTACATCTTCTTCTTTGACATAGTTCTTCGAGTCATGCTTCTTCAGGTATGAGAAGCACTCTATACTTCCATGCTCAGAGATTATCGGTTCCTTCAAGCTTGTTCTCAAGCTTGGTACTGTTTTTCATCATGATAAAAATCAGAACCTCAAATGGAAATGGAGAGGGTAGAAATTACCAGTGACATTGCTTCAACTTGATGCTCGCTTGAAATATTTTATGGAATACTGATTTTGGTGGACCTAGGGTTTGACAGAGAAACCCTAATTTTCCAACATAGGTATCTTTCATATCTGATTAGATAAAAATATGAGACTCCTCAAGACGAGCTGAGAAACATACTCATTTTCCCACAACTGTGAATGAAACTGCAAAATATCTGATGCCCTAGTTTTCCCCAGCAATAGTGTTAGGTCAAAAATTGAAAATCCATAGAATGAGAAACGTCTTACATAGAAATATGTGCCCTCCTAGCGTGAGCTTTATGGTCCTCCTTTTTCAACTTATTGGTGGAGGGAACTACTCGGAACAAAAAGCCCTAGCTTTTCTCCAGTTTCTTCTAAAAAATTTACTAATCTTGTTTTTGGTATAGGAACAATGTTTCTGCTCCTCAAGGTCTGAAAATTCACCCTAAAGTATCCTGCTCTGTCTTCTTTCCAACCCCATACGTTATAGCATAATTGGTTTCACCAAGTGGGACTTATTCCAATCTTCCTAAGGTAACTTATTTTAGGATTGTTCAACATAACGAACTTGTATGGACTTCCATGTGTCATCGTTTCCCTTCGGGGTCTGAAAGTTTTACCACAAAAACTATAGTATGTGCCCTATCTTCAAGATCTTTAGAAATTTCATTTGGACCTTCCTAGCCCGAGATATAGAAATTCTCCCTAGGTCACCTATTTAAGGTTGAATTCTGGGAGAGGTTGGAACCCTGAGTTGGAGGAGTCATATCTCCTATATTATAGTGAATCTAAGTCTAGAACTTTTACAAATGGTACAACAAGATTTCATCTTAGGCATGTCAAAGTTTTAGCTCTTTATCCTTCTCCAATCTCGAGTTATAGAAAAAGTCCCAACATGACTAGTTTTTGTCTTCTAGGGTTTTCAAGCATGAAACCCTAATCTTCAGTAGTTGTAGCTATAGTAGTGTTTCGGTTGCACAAAGACTTCTTTCAGGGTGGCTCTGATACCATGTTAAGCTTTTATTGGTTATACAAGATCTAATAACATCATAACGATATAGAAAAGGACCACCGAAAGAAAGACAAACACAACCACATAAAAGAACGACGAGATTTATCCTTGGAAACCCTCATGGGGAAGAAAACCCAACAAAACTTCCTCTAAATAGATGCACCAAAAGTACAAAGACAAAACCCCAAATATGTGCTCATTCTTCTAGCAGATCTCTCTCTCTCTCTCTCTCTCCTATGCACTATACACAAGTGAGTGTGTGTATCAAATGAGGAATACACATCCTATATTTATACTATTTCTTTCACTTGACTTTTTCCCTAACAAGTCGACCCCAACAAACTTACTGGGCCAACTTCACCTAGGAAGACACAAAAAAATATTATATTATATTCGGGAGGGTTCTATTGACCTGGCTTACAATGGAGGTTTTACCTCATGACTCTATGATGACAAAATACAGTAGTAACATCCCGACGAAGGAATAAAACATCTCTGATAGGTTAGATCAGTGAAATAAATTTAGAATATTCTTCGAAGTTACAATATTTCAACATTAAGATTCGGTGGCTACTTATATGGAGTTAATATTTTCATAGGCATACGCATTTAATGCTTCAACATTCAGAGTACAAGCAAATCAGAGCATTATTTCCTTATGTAAGTGTGAGTTGTTATATTATTGTATTCCATGTTTTCTATTGATTGTAAGTTTGCTTAAATATGGAAGACGACTTTGGTTGGTTGATGAAATTTTAAATGGCTATGGTAGAAATTTTCTTTCACTTAAGAAGATCAATAAACTAATTAGAAGTAGAAGTGTACATAAATAAGCTCATCTCAAGAGCATTTGTTTCCTTTTAGTCTTCAACAGTAGAACAATTATTTGGATTTTCAATATGAATTTGGTTTTCAACAAAGACAATTTGGTTTCAGTTTGTAGTGAATGGATTAGTTTTCAGTGTGTAGTTGTTCAGATGGTTAATAAGACTCCGACTCAGTGGGGTATTGTTGCTTCTTATTTCGAGTTACAGGACAACTTTGGTTTGCAGCGAAAGGTAAGAAGGGGAAGTGAGACAATTCAAGAAAAGACACTTGATCTACATGTTCTTGGACCCTTGCAGGGAGGACTCCATCCCTGATCGGAGCTAGATGTAGCTACCAAAATCTTCCCCATCAAAATTTTTCACGTTCTGGAAGCGCGCATGTAAATAAGTGCTTTGATTTTTGCTGCCGAAAAGTCCACTAGCATTTTTGCACAAAATAAAAACTGAATGTTCATGTCAGCTTGGTCAACTTTTGGCTTTTGCTAAAATGTTTAACATCTCGATGCTACATTGGTTCTCATGTTCTCCCATATTATGAAATCTAGTGAGTCTTTCACATATGTTCCTACACTTACTTGTTTTTAGCGTGAAGTGGCTAAGTTACCTACTATCAAACCTTGCTATCAAACCTTGACTTCAGTTGACTCACTCATTTCTTTTTCTAAAAATAATGTTTTTTTTAAATAAAAAAAATATATAAAATAATAGTTTTAATAAAAAGTAAAAATATTATTTAAAAAGTAAAAAGATATTATTTTAAACATTACTTTTTACCCATAAAATCTCCATGTTATGTGAACATATATATTAAATAATAGTTTTAATAAAAAGTAAAAATTTTATTTAAAAAGTAAAAAGATATTATTTTAAACATTTCTTTTACCCATAAAATCTTCATGTTATGTGAACGTTAAAACGCATTGGTTCATTTCGAAGTTGCATGCAAGAAAGATAACTCAAGGACTCCACGAGCATTTAAATCCAAGCCCGCCAACGGAGAGCCACATCTTATATGATCCAACTCTAGATTCCATTATATATAAAAGCTTTTAGTTTTAGCTGGATAAAGCATGTGGGATAAACATCATCCAGGTGTCTAAGAGCAGAATACCCAATCCTCCAAGTGTTGGGTAAAGCTTCAAACGTATCGATGAATAGTAGCCACAAAAGAACACATATCATATATGTTGTCCACTTCACGTCAATGGAAGATTGCCTTCAGATACATGAGTTCGTTGCAATTGTAGTGCAGTTAATTTTGGGACACGAATGGTGCCGAAGGATTACTTGGACTCCCTATTTTTGCAAGATAATGTAATGCAGAAGACTCTTGTGCCTGTAGCTATGTATTTTATGGAAAGTAATGAAGCGGACTGTGTATACTATGAACTATTTGTACACTTGATTTGGAAACCCAAAGCTTCTAAAACCAGATAATAAATATTTTGCTCACATGTTTCAAATATAACTAATTGTAGATGAATTTGGTTGCATTTGTCATATGTCTTATGCAAGGTAACTAATTCTCATGTGGTTATTTGAGGTCACGCATCATTTTACGTTTTATAAAAGCAATTCATTCAAGAGATTGGTATTTTTCACTTGTTGGTATTCGTATGGATCGAACTGTTAGTGACCACAGAAGGTTTCATCATCTTATTATGAATCTTTATGTACTTAGCCTGCAAATGAAACTGTAGACCCATATTTATATTCTTATTTGCAAGAAATATCTTCATAGTTTTCTCATGAAGGTGTTGAAATGGTTCAGAGTCTTATCTTGAGAGCTAAGCCTAATATTATTGTCACAGAATCATAGCAAGTCCAGTCTCTAAGATAATAGATCTATTTCCAGATTCTAGGGCAGTAATCAATTCATTTTCAGATTTGAAGGCGAAAGTTGGAAAATGAAGCAGAGGATACAACTGACAACATAGCAGTTATAGATGTCGATTTCTTTTCCTCAAGAATATCATAATATTATTTTTGGCAAAACAGTTCCAACTTTGAAACATCAGTTTAGCATATACGGAGCAGATAGTTCAGGCTTAGTCGGCATTTTGAAGGCCAACAAAGTTGCAGAAATACTATTCGATCTTCTTCAGATATGGATGAAATTAATTAAAAATCACATCCAGATTCCAAGGGATAAGATAACTTCAGATCACTTGACAGCAAGGGGAGAAAATTAGATGCCTAAGAGATCAATTCCAAATTTCTTGCAACGATTCGAGACCTTGTTTATTATCAGAAATTTGTTCCACAATGCCCAAATGAATTAGTTAAATTATTTTCTATTTAATCTATGATTTTCATTGTAATGAGGGTTCCAACAGAGAGGCTGAAGAAACTGTGAAGGGTCCAGAGCCATCCAACCATACCCCTGAAGGTTTGAGACCATGCTCTGTAATTTCTATTGAAGGCCTGCAATCTGAGATGATATTCTTTTTGTTATGATCTTGGTTAAAAATATTTTTACATATGGATGCTATGCAGTCTTGTTTAGATTATTTTTGGTCATGAATTTCTTCATAATGATATTTTTTTTATGAACTCCTATGCTTAGATTTAGTATGTTAGATTCCATGTTTGAAATGTTTTTCTAAACATTTTTTTATGTTAATGCGTGATGAACTACTTGTTCTGTTGATTGTACAACATTAGAAGCCATTCTCCAGACTTGTGAATAATATCAAGTCAGACTTGTGAATCATATCAAGTCCTATGTACCTTCATATGATTGAGGTCATGATTTTGTATTGTAAATCTTGTGAGTAATATCAAGCTGAGTCTTGTGAGTAATATCGAGACTAGACTTATGAATAATATCAAGTCAAGTGTTCTCATAGAAGGTACCCTATCAAAATGGATCTCCAATTGCGGAGATGATCTTGTGTTTTATCAAGATTGAAGTCTTGTGTTGTATCAAGACTGTGGACCTCCATTTGTTGAGGTGGTTATACTATATGATATATTGCTAGTCATGGCCACTGAGTGCTATAAGTCTCCTTTAGGGATTAGCTACCCCTAGAGTAAAGTACTTTAACATATGACTATATGGCCCAAGGTAATATATATGATCATTAGTATGTATGGAATCATTCTTGTTGGTATGATATGATAGGATGGATAAATAATACACATATAGATCATGCATTAAGTATTTAATGGTAATGAGATAAAGTGTAGAGAAAGAGAATTCAAATTTCTCATGCAATTGTATGAGTGAACTCAAGTTATAAAGCTTCATTAAAATATGAATGCCTCAATCAATGCCTTGAATGTAATCAGTTAAGTAAAGAAGAGCTTAATGTTCATCAATCAACATGCATCAGTTAACTAAATATATCCATGCAAAAGTCACATAATATAAATTTTGCATGGATGGCATTAAGAGTGAAGCACTGATGACACTTAAATTAACATGTTAACTAGGTGATCAACACTCATTTAAAGATTGAGTTTAGTTAACATTCAGTTCAAGAAAGTTAACATTCAGTTCAAGTCGGTTCACTTTCAGTTCAAGACAATGAACATTCAATTAAATATAATTGAGGAAAGGAAGGGCACTAATGTTTGCATGGAGGGAGTTCTAGTTAGATTCTCATTTTAATGCACTATGTGGTGCTCTCAGTGTATTTACTGAACCTACTATGCACTACCTTCTGCATGCTAGTATTTTTGGCTTGTTATTAATATGCTAGGCATATGGAAATTTCAATATAGTTGCATACAATTGTTTTTGCAGGGTTCCATTGGATCTCCCTTCTCTACTACTGAGGTGATATCTCTTATCGAACAATCTGCTTATTTGTTGTAAACCATTCTCTACAAATATTTCTATCATACTCAAAGAATTGCTAGGTTTTTCATCCTCTGTTTTAGAGGGTTTTCCCAAGGTATATCTTGTCTCTCATGGTTGATTGATTTTTATGGCTGATTTATCGAGTTGATTTATATGGTTGATTTATGGAGCTGATTTATGTGGCTGATATACTTATGATATTTATAGGTGGCTGATATATTTATGAGATTCATATGTGGTAGATTTATGAGATTCATATATGCTGAAATTTATCGATAAAATTTTTAAAGTTCAAACTTCTCCTATTTTGCTCAAACATCAACATGATATCAGAGCATAGGTCTTGAGTCAAGAAGAGGGATGCATCCAAAGCAAGGTTGTGTACACTAAAGAGGATAATATTGTCCTCACAACAAGAATGAAGAAACAGAGAAATATTTTCACTACAAAGAAGTTCTTCCATTCAAGTGAATAAAGAATGAATCTAGTATTCTCTGCAAAGGTGTAGAGATCAAGAGGGATCCCACACAAATCAATAAAAGATAAGTACTTTGTATTTTTATTGTTATATGTTGTTATAAACCAGATAAAAATCCTTTTTAATATGTTCCATGACTGGCATGTAGAGGTTTGTATTCCTGGACTTTGGAATTGTTTTGAGCATATACATTATTGCCTTGTCTTCTATTAGTATATTGTGGATCTCATGAGTCCAAATTATGTGATATAATATAGGACTGATATAATACTTATGTAGGACTGATATATACTTATATGGGACTGATATAAAACTGAAAATTTCCTTCATAAGACATGAGATAGAGGGATATATGCTTGCTTCATGAGCTGTGAATATAGGACTGCATGATTGGTCATAATATATCATATAGAGGGATTCATGCTTGCTTCCTAAGATATGAATATGGGGCTGAATATTTTCTTCATAATATATGGCTTTTGAATTGATATAGAACTAATATAGGGTTGCAAAACATCACATAAGATATGAATGGGGTTATGTCAAAACATTGATTTAGTCTATGTACACAACTATGTGAACTATTGCCAGTATGTTGAAAGTTTCCATGTGATTATATTTCTTGGTTATGTAATGTTATTAATCATTTGAATATTTTTTTCTTGTAGGAAAAAACATATTCCCTACCTTACAAGAAGAGAATGATATAGTCATTCGGATGGTTGATCCTGGAAAAGAGCATATCGAGAGGTTCATATGTTTCTTAGGAAGATGATAGAATACAATCCCTAATTATATTCAAATAAATTTAAAGACTCCTAAAGGTAATGTATTTATATTAATTATATTCATATGCGTGCTAGATATAGAGGAGTATGAGTCTTTGTTATGGAGGACTCAAATTTATGATTCTCACATCCTAGATGTTGAGAGAGAGAAGCTAGATTTGTTAGCTCCTGGAAAAAGCAGTGGAACTGGTTAAATTAGCCTCATGCTATGTAGAAACCATGTATGATACTCATATTCAAAAGAAATCTATATGTAATAATGTTTGATGATTCTTAAAGTTTAAAGTTGTAACAATATTTAGAGAAGATTGTCTTATGTTGAGGAAATATTCACTAGAATTCTTGAAAGATTTCAAGAATAATGGATTATAAATCCATGATCACACACATAAAGATAAATCTTATTCTTATTCAAATTTGTAGGATCTCATAGATGTTAGATATATTTATAAAAGTCCCAGGATCAATTATATTATTTACAGTCAATACATAGACATGTACAACAAAACATGAGTTGTGTTACCTACTTTGTACATGTGTATGTGGATTCAAACATGTCTCTGTGAGGGAAAGTAAGTTTCACATACATATGGATTTTGACAAGTTTAGTGATCGAGAAATATCACATCAAAGATGTTTCTCTAGGTAGAGCATATTGTAAGGAAATAAATATTTACAAGGTTCCTAGTCATTTGTATCTAAGACATGGTGCAAAAAGGAGTTGTTTAACTACTGTACATATCCATGGATGAGCATAATTGCCAACATATTACTAAGACTCTGTCTAGAACAAGCTTGGTATAATAAAAAATAAAAAATACTCATCTAGTTGAAGAGAGAGAATTGTTTTATCTTCACAGGTAGTAGCACTTAAAAATTCCCAAACTAGTTAGTCATGGTACATGACTTAGGAAGCAACGGGTTGTGATATATTGTGGATAAAATCCACATGATCATAGGCATGGTCAAAGTCTCAAAAACTATTGGATACTCAAGAAGATTTATAGTCTGAACTGTCAAAGAACATTTAAACCTATTGGAGAGGTTAGATAACCATGCAATTGCCTAAGTGGGGTGTTGTGATATGAAATCACTATGAAAGTGACTATTCCTTAAATAAAATCACAAATAATTGAAATCTCACTGAGCTTCTTTAGATGGTAGAAGATTCTTGAAGTCAACAAATGTTGAAAATTGAAAGAAAAGAAAATATTTTCTTTATGCATGATAATTACACATTTAATGTGTTGTTTAAGATGGATATAAAATCCATAGTTTCTAGTTTAGAGAAACTGCATTCTTGATCGGATCTCGATGATGCTACTTTGAATAAGTAGATGGTTGGTCTCTTAAAGTACTTAGAAGGCCTATTGTACTTTTATGCTTATGGTTAAGCATATGTTTGAGTACCTTTGAGGTACATTAGAATAGGATAATTATTGTATTTTGTACATAGTAGACCTATTACATAGCTTGGAATTAGCTATGTGAATTATGGCTAGTACTATAGAAGCAAGGTGTATGTCAGAGAGTACTACATAAGCAAAAGGTGTTTTTTTGGATAGTACTACCTGCTAAGGGGTAGTGGAGCTTGGGATGCTACCTACTAGGGTGAAAGACTTGAGCCTGCTGTTATTAGGTGTTAATAGTCAATCTTTCTAAAAAATGAAAAAACCTTATTTGTTATGATAGAACACATTGAGATGAATTTTTACTTCACTTAAGTCATATTTATGTAAAGTAAAATTTCAGTACATATCTACTAATGAACAGATTAAAAATGTGTGGACAAGTTGTTGTTAGTGATGAAGTTGAGATACTTTTGAGATAAGTTCGGTATGGCAGGGAATTCATGCTAAAGCATAGAATGTCTCCCTTGTTGAGAGGGAGTGTTGACTGTACATCGTCAGGAGTCATTCTATGGACTTGTGAGTAATATTAAGTTAGACTTGTGAGTCATATCAAGTCCTGTGTATCCTCATATTATTGAGGTGATGATGTTGTATTGTAAAGCTTGTGAGTAATATCAAGTGAGTCTTGTGAGTAATATCAAGACTAGACTTGTGAGTAATATCAAGTCAAGTACTCATAGAAGGTACCCTATGAGAATGAATATCCAATTGTGGAGATGAATTTGTGTTGTATCAAGATTGTGAACCTCCATTTGTTGAGGTGGTTATACTATGTGATATATTGCTAGTCATGGTCACTCAGTGCTATAAGTATCATTTACGGATTAGCAACCCCTAGAGTGAATTACTTTAGGATATGACTATATGGCCCAAGGTAATATATATGATCATCTGTATGTATGGAATAAATATTTTGAGTATGATATGATAAGATGGATAAACAATACACATATGGACCATGCACTAATTATGTAATGATAATGAGACAACGCATAAAGAAAGAGAATTCACATTGCCCATGCAAATGTCTAAGTGAACTCATGTTATAAATCTTTACTAAAATATGAATGCCTCAATTAATGCCTCAATCAAATAATTATTTGAACTATTAATGAATGCAATCAATCCAGTAAAGAACAGCTTAATGTTCATCAATTAGCATGCACCAATCAAATAAAGAGATCCATGCAAAAAATAATATAAAGTGTGCATGGATGGAACTAAGAGTGAAGCACTGATGACACTTAAGTTAGCTTGTTAGCTAAGTGATCAACAGTCAGTTAAATATTGATTTTAGTTAACATTCAATTCAATAAATTTAACATTCAATTCAAGTAAGTTAACATTCACTTCAAGTCAGTTAATGTTTAGTTCATGTAAGTTAACATTATTTCTTCAAATACTAAAAAAATAATTGTCAAATACAAGAAGATATAGGTGTTGACCCCTCTTAGTTATTTAAAGAAGTTGATGTCCCATTGGTTTTGAAGAAAGATGATCTTTCTTTGGAAAATTAAGTTATATTGGCTGTGAAGGTGCCTTCTTTATATGGGTACAATCTATGGTGTTGCTTCACTATAATGAGAACTTGTGAGGTTTTAAATCACATGACCATCTAAACCCTCTAAGGGTATGTATGTCAAATTGTTTTTGTATATATTTTACCTTGCAAGTGAAACACAATTAAATATTTATGTGCTCAATTTGTAGTGTCGTTATCCTTTGCTCGAGAGTTGGTGTGTCAACCTTGAATTTTTCGAGGACATATGGCATGCCATATCTAAACTATCTACATTTGTACGATGTATCACATCAAAGAAGATTCACATGGCTAGCTCCATGGTGGCATCAAGAAATAGCTAAGATTGTTTATATGTTTGAAAAAGGACTTCCAAAGAGATTCATGGAATTGTAGGTTCATATTCTAATTCACCTAGTTGATGAGGTTGAATTAGTTTGGGTGGTATCTTGTCGTTGGATGTTCTTCTTAGAGAGGTACATGAAAAAATTGAATGGATTTGTTTGACAAAGGGAAAAACATGAGGGGTCTATGGCAGAACAATACATAGTATATGAATTCTTCTATTATTCCAGTGAGAACATCAAGAAAATAGACCAGACACTAGACACAATGATTTGGAATGATGAAAAAAATGAGGACAAAAGGGTAGGGGAGATACTCCAAACGAACGAAAGAAAGTCCCATGATAAAGAGTAAGCCACTTATTTTTTGTCACATTTATTCATAGTAACTATTCACAATGAATTTCATAATCTATACTTAATATCATCTGTACTCTATTTCGATTTGATTTCTTGAATACAATAGAGAATTTAGAAATTGATGCCATCAATAAATTCATCCCTTACAATACGTATGCAAAACATCCATGGGTTGCATTATATGAAGGGAAGAGGAGGAAATGTGACATTGACAGGAAAGAATTTAGACGATTGAACAATAGAATAATTCCTTATCCTAATCAGTTAAAATAAAATATGCTAATGATCAGTCCCAACAATTTGGTTGCTAACCAAGTCAGAGAAATAAAACACATCTATTCGTTTCCCATATACTAAAAAGGATGCACTAAACATAGGGATCAGGTGGAACAACTCAGTAATAATCTATTTTTGTTCATTTTTAACTTTATAATTATTTTAAAAATTCTTCCAAGTTTTTTTTATTTTAGCCTAATGTGGTGCTTTAAAGTATTAAATGCACTAGTGCGTTTTATAGATATAAACGTATTTTTTTTGTAACACTGCCTAGTTCTATTAGATTATGAAAACAAAATATACAAAATGAACCCTGACCAGAGGAGGTCTCAGGTGGTGAAGCCACCACCCAAGCCTCTAAAAAATAGAGGGTCGCCTAAGAAAGACAGAGCTAAAATTGTTCAAGACAATAGGACTACTAGAGTACTCAATTTTGGACATCATATCAGACATATACATAGTTACAAGGTTCATTTTCAAAAGTAAACAAAGACATAACCAAGCTAGACAATTATGGAAAAAAACCCTGAAATGACTGTTCGTTCCTGCAGATGATCTAAGCATGCTTCAAGATGGGGGGTTTTCCTCGATGATGGGGAATCCCCATCCTTCCTCCTACGATGGGTTGGTCATGTTGGTGGAAACCTTTGGAGCAGTTTCAGGCTATTGCTGATGATGTTTCGACTTCTGGCTATCCATGTTCTTTAGACGTTTGAACAACGGCTCAACTATCGAAGGGATGGGGAAAGGAGGTTCTTGTGAAGCCAGAATCATGTTGGCATCCCGCGATATAACCCTCATCACACTCCCACTTCCACCATCCCCGAGACCGTCATGCCCATCATTACCAACCATGAATTTCTAAGCAAAAGTGTTGTCCACTGCTGTAAGCTGACTGTCCATTTCCACCATTTTAGCTTTCATATCCAGAACAATGTCGCGTGCATCTAACCAGTTTCTTAGCATGTCTTCCATGAGATTGCACAACATATTTTTGACAAGCCAATAATGGTTAACATGGCTTCCGCCCTGCCCATAAGCTAGCCGCTGGTTGAGGACCCTCCCTTCCCAATCTTCCATGAGGACGCAAACCTGTGGAGAGATGTGGTTTTCATATCCCTCTGTAACTTGCAGGCTAAACCCGCGCTAGGATTTTCCCTTGCTTGAGCTAGCATGATGAGGCGTTACCTGTTGTCTGGACATAATTGGTAGACATAATCTTGGCAGAAGGAGAAGGAGAGCAAGGTGGTCACTGAAACATATGAGTAGAGCACTTAGATGCAACCAAGCATACCTATGAGAATATCCCAACAAAATCGTAAGGGCGCCACCTTGAGGCGGAGACTAGTCTTCCAAAAGTGTAGCAAACCCAAATTTACACAAAGTAGAGCCAAACCCAGCAAAGACAGTGAAGAAATAATCCATGGAGAAGATACCCCCCACCTGACCAGACCCTGTACCAACTCGCATTGAATACCTTTGCATCGCCATGAAATCTTAGGAGGAGGACAGGGTGTCACCACCCTATGTTGCAGGCGCGGAAATGACATGGTGATCTTCCCCCACACGAGAAGAACGTCGAGAGGGCGAAATGATGGAGTTGATGGACATGCCAATCACATGTTTTTTGCCACGCGGGGGGTGCATGGGCCGAGGCATGGCCCATCGATGTGTTTCTTCACTATCACCCGCATTCGGGGAGATATAAATGCATTGTTAAAGAATATAAAAAATATAATTAAAAAATCCACCCAACAATTGTTTTAATTTCACCCTTCTTTGGTGCCCTTTAGTTAGAAACACACCGATGCATTTTAAACAACAAAACGAACCGTTGAGGAATTTATTAATATAAAAAAAAACATTTTGTCCATTATAGCTCTAATATAACCAACATATTGTTGTGTTCGGCATATAGACCACACCATATTAGATGTTATATTTTATTTTAAAACATATATTGTTTTCTAAGGGAAGGTTTTTTTAGCTAATAATAGTGTGTTAAGTTTTTGTATGCATTGGTGCATATGTATGTATCAAATGCACCAATTTGTTTTTAGGCTTAAATATAAACAATTATTTTCCTTGACATTGAACACATATTTTTGGCATTGGTGCATTTTTTTCTAGGTGAATTGGTGAGCATATAGTGAAGGATCATGAGTGCATTTAAAATGTACAAAATAATTGTAAAAAAACATTCGCTAAAACCTTTTCCCGCTCACCTACACTAGAGACCTTCGCTATAATAGATTTTTTAGCTCATTTTATAGACGCTTCCACAAAAACCTCCGCTAGAAGGTGTTTTCCTTGTAGTGATTGCAATATCTACCTTGGGAAATTTCTTAAAATATTCTCAATCAGAGGTTAATTTCTAATGATGATCTAAGATTTGCACGTTGTTACGACTATCTAAAGTTATAAAAAATCAAGAAGAATAGGCTTTAAACCAAAATAACTAGATGATCTAATATTTTAAAATTACAAGCTAGTGCAGTCACCATAAATTTTTGGGTTGTTGGTGTAGAATGTTTAGTATATACAATAACAACTAAAATGTGATAATTTGTTCTTTTTCCCAAACGAAAATCTAAAAGTAGATAAGGATAATAAGTTGATGAAGGAGGAAATGACATAAATACCTAGAACTATTCCACTAGTCTTTATTCTTGAGATGGAAGGGAAACAATAAATTGCAACTATAATCAAATTCCCACATGCATTGAATCAACAAAAGATATTATCTTCTCCAATGCAAAATGAATAAATTCTACAACATTCATAATATAAATTAGTTTATTAAAACACACTTAATTCCAAGTGAAATCCTTTGTAAAACTTAATTCAATAACCAAAGATCTTAATGACTTATTTTATATTTTTCAATAACCAAAGAGGAGTGACCAGCTTAATCAATCATCATTAATACTGTATATCATTAAGACAAGATATCATCAAGAGTGATGTTTATAAAAATTTTACTTTAATTTTCAAACCCAGGGATTCATATAAACTTATGAGGGTTCTGCACAATATATGCAACTACAAAGAGAAATGGACGATGCCTAGTAGTATTAAACTTCAACTCAATTAATCTAAAGAAATACATGTAAACATAAAAGAGAATTTCAATCTAAAATCTAGAAGTTGCAAGAAACATGGATCTTCATTATTCAACCAGAAACTTATATTTTATCAATTGTTTTTATAGACAAGTTTTAAGAATCTCTTCACCTGATTTTCAACAAACCTTTAGAAGGAATTCCTAATCTACCTTACCATCAACATACAAATGATAGACTCTTCTTTATCTAGTCCTTATAACAACATCTCATGTGAAATAAAATAAATAATTTAACTTCAAATCACTAAAACAAAAGAAGACATTTATGCTAACTTTGTGATACATAAATCATTCATTAACCCTATGCCTTATTGGAATAATGAAAATTGCTACAACTTGTAGGAACCCTATCCATTTATTCTATGAAAACATAGATGAAACAATAAATATGTTTTAACACATGAGTCCCTCTGATCACCTACGGATGGGCCCTAATCCACGGTGACACATGAACACAAATATTACTCAATAAAAGGCGGTAATGGTAGTCATCATTAATATTGGCCATAGTTTTTTCAACATAGCATACTTGGTTTCTTCAAATAGTAATAATAAAAATGAGGTTCATAAGAACCGATTACCATCTTGTTAGCCACTTCTTTCTATATTAAATATAAAATTGTATTTTTTTAGATTTTCTTCATTCCATTCATGTTGAATGTGCTGCAATTGGAAGGTAGGATAACTCGAGATAAGAAAGAGTGATAGGTCACTTTGGCATGGATGTGCTTATATGGCATCCACATGCTCTTGCATATTCGGGGACTAGGCCTCCACATGATAAATATTTGACTAGTGTCGAATTCGTCACGTGTGTTCTTGTTGTTGAAGATGTTGATAAAAAACTGATAATGTTTTACTTATTAGCTTCATGTATCTTGCGATAAATGGGATTTGGATTTAACATTGGGATCTCTTTGTTCTTGTACAAAACTAGATATGAGAGTGAACTATTTGTGCTTCCCTATTCCATCTGAGCTTGGTATCTTCGAGGTGCAAAAAAGAAGCGAAAATACTGGTGGAACAGTAGGAATTAGAGAACCCAGAGGGGACGAAAGAACTATTTGTGCTTCCCTATTCCATCTGAGCTTGGTATCTTCGAGGTGCAAAAAATGTCTTGGTTCCAAAACCTTTGTCAAGAAGGTACTGTCTGCACTCAATCATTAGTATTATTTATGCATTTGAGTTAGAAAAAAGGAAGAATAAAACATCTAAAATATCAATTGAAATCTTTCTATAATGACTACTAAAGAAGGAATTTGGGTTAGTTTTCTTACCTGATGTTGGGATCCATCAAGGATCTTGGCCCTATTTTTATATTGCATCTCAAATTTACCCTTTGATTGAAGGGGTATGGGAATACATTTTAATTTGACAAAATGATCTGATTTGGGGTGACCTTGATATCAACTTGATCTGATTCTAAAATCACTTAACAAAAGGATCAGTTTTAGGACCGTTTTAATTGAACCCTATTGCATTTAAGGCCTGAATCCAATTGGAATATTAAACTTTATGAATGCGTTGTTAGTCTCATGCATCATCACTCATTGCATTTAATGAACATAATTGTGGAAACATGCATAAGAAAACATGAGACAATGTGCAAACTGAATTTATAACGGAGCTCACCAAATCCTTGTCTATGTATATAGGATCCTCTCAAGTATGTAATCGCTTCATTCTCTTCTTCAAATATGCTCTCCGTTACAAAGGGTTTAATTCCCACATCATCATGTGGCAGTAGATTTCCCACAAAAAGTGGCAATATCAAAGAGATTCTCTCATGTGAAAAGATGTGATTCTCATAAGCGTGTGGCTATGTCTCTCCTACAAAGAGACAATATCTTACATAAAGTGTTGATCTCTCACAATCATGTGGCAATTTGATGCGGGAGCATTAACTCTCAAGACCAACTACTAAATTTCCAATCGAACCTTAAGCTCTAGACATTTTACCAAGGAGGGGTCAGTTGTAGATACATTGTAAACTTTCATGTGAAGTATTTTATTTTCCTAGCAAGTCTAGATAGGATAAAAGATCTAATCTGATAGGTGTCGGTAAATGATGAGTCATGTAACTAACGTGATGTAGGAGCATAGTGGCATGCCAACAATGTGATGAGTTGGTCACATGTCGTGGCATATTTTTGGTTGTTTTGCTGAGTCATAGTTTGTTAGCGCCGATAGGAATGATGGAAGATCATGACTCCCTACGAGGAGATCAAGCCGCAAGTTGTTTTTGTGACAGGGACATTTCATCATGCTTTGTAGTTGTTTGTTTTCGATTGCAGGACCACTCAGTGGGGGAGGTAACATTTTAACTTAAATAGGGAGGTTAGAGAAGAATGAGGGGTTCTATTCTTCAGGGTTAGAATTCCAATTCGCAGAAGGGAAGATCAGACTCGCGTCTGGTTTCCACTTGTAAATATTTTTAGAATATTGAAGAAGGAGAGTCGAGTTGTGTGTTTGTTCTGTTGATTAATAAAAGGATTAGTTGTGTGTTTGCAGTGTTATTAGTCTAGATGCATTTACTGTTTGAATGATGTATCTGTGAGGAGCCAACTTCAACGGTTTTCTGAACATCTGTGTATTTCTATGAAGTTGTTTATTCACGCATGAAATCGTTGCTTGAATAGTTGAAATAGGTCGTAGATGCATGCATAGAAGTGTTAGGCTAATGAATATTGAATATTGCAGGCTGGATTGATAGATTCTTTGATCAATCAGTGCAACACGCAGATTTTCTACCTTAACAAGTTTTGGAGAGAATGAGCAGTGGGGATTGAGTTCGCAGACGAAGATCTGACAGTCCAGGAGAGATCCGCAACAAAATTTGTGAGGGAGATAATGGATCTATAAATATCTATGAGATGCGCATCAAAGAGTAGATCGACGGTCATGGAAAAGGCCGTAAAGATCAAATGGTTGGAAAAGTTGCAGGGGAGCAACTTTAGAAAATTGTTCGGGCATCCCACATCCCGAAACCCTCAAACTGCATGCGAAAAGATGTTTCGAAAATAGAGTTGCGGAAAAGTTGTTGCGGAAGCATAATTGCGAGGAGGTAATTTTAGAGCAGAATTTGGCTGAGGGATAAATTTGGTAATCCTGCTAAGTGTAGGAGCCACCATATCCTGGAGGTGCTGGTTGGGTTGGCTGTGGTTGACCCCACCTATGCCAATTTTGGTATCAGAGCGGGAAGAGAGTAAGTTTACTCTGGTGAAGAGAGAAAGAACACGAGAACAAGAGAGTATTCTATGAAGGTGAGAAGACAGACCAGCAGCAGTCTGAAAAGTAGAAGAGTTTGCATGCAAGTGGAGAAGAGGCTTGTAGCCTGAGCAGTAATTTATAAGCATAGATATCTAATTTGGGAGGAGTGTATGCATGTAAGGGATAGTAGAAGGAGTGAAGACATATCAACAAAGAATTCATAGTCTTTGAAGACAGTGATGAAGGAAAGTAGTGAGGGTTTCTGAGAGAAAGTGAAGTGTGGCCAAGGACCTAGTATTTCAACTAAGGATTGAAGTACAAGAGGATAGTTATGTTCTCATGCAGATGAGTTGTGGGATAAATCCTAGAAGGAGCATAGAGAAGTTCTTAGGAGGGTTCTAGAAAGAGGACTAGTACTTTCTGAAAGACCAAGCATAGAGGAGGTTTGGTGAGGTGAGGTGTAGCAGGGAGAACTGTTACTGCAGAGGCTAGTGCAACTCATAGAGAGTGAAAGAAACTCAAGAAGATGACTATTAAGATTCATAGCAGAGGTTTAGGAGGCAGCCAAAAAGGGAGGAAAGAAAATTCCAAGGAAAATGGCATATGGAGGCAATTGAGTGATGAAGATTATGAGAGAGAGAAGGATGAAATAAAAGTCCATCTGGAAGTAATGATGGAGCTGTTATAGAAGGAGGAGGAAGACAAGAGATGTGGTTTTCTTGTGAAAAGAAAGTTGAAGTGGGATAAGATACAAAGGAGAGGAAAGCAACTGATGAATTCTCAGTATGCAGAAGAGATACTCAAGGAAAGAGAGTGCCTGAGGGAAGTCTGGAAGACTGAAGCTTCAAGTGAGACCAAGAAGTCTCAAGGTTTTGAAACTGATATTTTGTGTATGTCTATAGGTACAATGAATGAAGAAGGGAAATTTGATGATATTATCATCCAGAAGGAGGAAGTCAAGCAGAATCTTAATTCTGTTTTGGAAGAAGATGAGATAGCTGGGTCTCATGCAAATACATATGAACAATCAAGAGAAAGTGTTTCTTTTCAGCATGTAACAAAAGTTGAAAGTAGAAAACATTTGTCTTATGATGGTGGCCAAGAGCTGAAAGAGACAAAGGAGGATATCAAGCATTCGATAGCTATGCTTGAGAAAACTGAAAAGAAGGTTATTGAGGATTTTCTGAGTCTTGTAGTAGACTTGGGACAACAGGAAGATTTGATGATTGAGTCATCAAATAAGACCATTGAGTCTTGTGGGTTTAACGCTGACAAATTGAATGTGTCTGCAGGTATTATAGAAGGAAATCCATGTTATGGAATTGTCGTAAGTGAAGCTGAAATTTATCTAGTAAACCATAATGAGGATGATGTTAAGCATAAATACACTCTTGAAGAAGCTTACAGGGAGATGTTATTCCTGGAGAACCTGTTAGAGAAATATGAGTCTAATTGTGAATGGAAACCTTAGGTAAACAAGCTATGTTTTAATAGTTTTGATGAAGAGATGAAGTACCTTGAGGGGTGCATAGGAAAATATGAAAGTGTGAAAGATTTAGTCAGTCTAGATGGACAGATGCCAATTGTTGTCAAGCAATGACAAAGGAAAAGATGAGTTATTGCAGGATAAGGAGTCTACATAGTCCTTAATTAATGAAGGCAACAATCTTATTGGGGAAGAGATAGTCATGTCTTATGAGAGGGAATTTGTTCCTGCTGAGGACAAAGAAGATTTGGTTTACTTAGAGAGCTAAGATAAGAATGATGGACAGACCTTTGGGACTGCCACAAGAATAGAGAATCAGAATTCTATTCTGACAGAGAGGGATGAGATAGTGTCATAGAAAAGTTTGGTTAGTGACCAGAAATAAGAAATCCATAAGGAAGAAAGTGAGGCTACCATGTTTCAAATTGGAGATGAAACAGTCTTGGGACTGAGGAAGACTGAATTGAATGATAGAAATGGTCAAAGAATTGAAGGGAAATTACAGAAGATTGCCAAGACAGAGGTGCTTGAAGGGAATCAAGTAATCAATGAATGTTTGAAATACTTGTTAGAATTTGAATACCATTTAGATCTTCAGGAAGAGAGTTCTGATTATGTTGAAGCAATTGAATGGAGAATGAAAATATAAATCCAACAAGACAAACCACACAAGAAATGGACAAGTATTTCTTAGGAATTTACAATATATTCATCATTATAATATCCAGTGTACAATAGATTACAAATAGGTAGAATTCGAATGCATGAGTAATGAATTCGAATCCTCCAAGTGGATAAGACTGTATCTAGATGAATCTCTAACTCAAGGTCTCCCAATCAATATCGGAGTCCAAATAGACAACTCCCCAATGACCAATAACTCCAACATGCAATAACAACTAGTTAACTCAATGCAACTAAGAGTGAGGTAGGTAGGAAAAGCGCTCCTCCCCATGCAACCATGCATTATCCATGCATTAGTAGTGCTAGCCTAACTGACTATGAAGAAACTTATTGTAACTGAGGGCTAACTAAGACTAACTAGTGCTAACACCAACTGACTGAGTAGGTTGGTGCCAGGACTCCCAATGGATCCTAAAATGTAGGGATTTGTCTAGGAGGCGCCCTCACTGATGCATCCACATGCAGTAAGTGGCAGTTAAGGTCTAGCATTGTCCCCCACACTTCAATGTGGCCCCAATTTCACTAGTGGACTCATTTAATTAATTTAATATTCCTAAGTTAGGCAATAATTAATCTAATAAACATTTGACCAAGGGAGGATTAATAATCCTAACACCCCCCATGAATCCTAACTTGGACAACTGTCGTCCCTGGTAAAAACACCATAGGTTACCCAAATGAAATCTAGAAGATAAAATAAAAAATGTTGCTTAGTACAACTGAGGAAAGAGGGGAAAACCTCATGGGAAAACCCCCCCTCAAAAATAAGCAGGAAAATAGCAATATGCAAGCTATATTTAGAAGAAAGAAGCTTCCTCCTTAGAAAAATAACTTGAGCAAAACACTGCTGCAAAAAATTGCAGCTCTATGTAGCAGCATGGTCCATTAGTGGACCTCTCAATGTACCTCTGAACTGATGAATCTGTTTGGTTTTGTTGGATGGTGAAGGTAGGAAATGATCAAATCTCTCCTTCTGTGGGCCATGTAGCTGATCATTCGCAATCATTAAGTAGCACCGACCTAGAACTTTGCTGCACCATTCTGTGAGAGATAGTGCAACATGCTCATTCTGATACTGGGACCTAGTTCTCCTTTAGTCTTCTGGAACTCCAGCACCACTTCCAGTTGCATCAAGAAGATTTTGAGCCCATCTTGGTTGAGGCTTCTAATTAGGAATGGGTACTATATCTGGATCTAGAATCTATTGAGATTAAATCTCAATAACAGGATCATGTTGTATGTGATATTCTTCATATAAATCTGAAACCTATAGCACATCATCATCATCATCAAAAATAGGAGGAGAAATAGTTATATCTTCCTATGTTGCTGGAGGAGTATCATGCAACTCATCTTCTTCAAACTGGACACTTTTTTCAATGAAGCATCTTCTGGTAGGAACCTCCATCAGTTTGTAAGCTTTTGTATCATCTTCATATCCCAGAAGAATGCATTCGCTACTTTGGGATTAGAAGGCCTTTCCCTTGTCAAGTGGTATCCTGGCTCAATCCTTGGAACCAAAAACTCTCAGATGAGATACATTAGGATTATACCCATGCAGTGATTTGAATGGAATCACCCCATGTTTATGTATTTGTAACTTTGGAATGTATTCACTTGTATATCTTATGTATTGTACCCCGATGTTTATTCCGGGAAGTATCTATAATGTAATTGAGTCATGTCATTCCCCGATGTTTCGATCGGGAGATTCAATCATGTAAACAAGTCATTGAGGTTAACCCTCCATTGTAAGTCGGGGAAATAGTCCCCACAATTGTGTCAAGGTTAACCCTCTTTGTTGATCGGAGAGAAAAGTCCCCATAGTTGTGGGGCACTAGGGTTATTAGACTCTCATAGAGATGTCAGCCCTAGTAAGTAATTGTTAAGTGGGGCTGACTTGTTGGAGTGGAAATTAAGTGAATGAAAGAATATAAATAGAGAGTGCAACTCTCTATTTATTATACACACACTCACTCATTGGGGCGCATGAGTGAGAGAGGAGAAGCTCTCTCAAGTGAGAGAGAGAGAGAGAGAACAAGCTGTTGGAGATCATCTTTATGTTTTCAAGTTTTACTACTGCCATTGGTGCTCATTCTATCTCTGGGGAAGTTGTGGGGTTTTACCCTTTATGGTTTCCCTGAGGAAAATTATTTGTGTCTCTTGTCTCTTGTTTTTATTGTTGTGCATGTTATTCTCTCAGATAAGATCCTAAGATCATATTGCTTAAATGATAAAAATCTAACATGGTATTAGAGCTAACCTGAGAACAAGACACTGTGCAGCTGCAGAAACTAGGAATTCTTACTTTTTGGGTCTCTCTCCACAATCCATCAACAAAAGAAGGCTAGGCTAACTCTCCATTGAAGGGCGCATCTTTCTATCGAAGCAGAATTTGTTTCCAGACATTTTGAGTTTTTGGTGGGGGAAATTAGGGATTTTTACAGAAGAGGAATTTTTGAGTGAGCCTTGCATAGGATTGATCTCCTCATTAAAATCGAATTTTAGAGACCTGGGTCGAGATTTTTGGTTGGGTGAAACTTCAAGAAAGTCAAACCCTAGTTTGACTTTGGGCCTAAAAAACCCTAAAATACTCAAAACTGATAGTTTTGGTAGATTCACTATATTCTGAGATTGGAGAAGGATCAGGTGCAGAAACTTTCATAGGTTGAACATAAATTCCTGATGTATATTGTGTCCACGTTTCAGCCTCAGATTCGCTATATTCTAGGCAATATGATTCCTCCATGTTAGGGTTCCAACCTCTCCTAGGATTCCTCCCAAAATAGGACACCTGAGGAGAATTGCTATATCTCAGGCTACGAAGGTCCAAATGAAATTTCTCAAGATTTTCCAGAAAGGGCATGGACTATAATTGCTTTGGTATAATTTTCAGACCCCGAAGATGAAACAGTGACATGTGGCAGTTCGTACAACTTCACTATGCTGAATAGTCCTTAAATAGGTCACCTTGGGAAAACGATCATACATCCCAATTGGTGCAACAAATTCTAATGAAACCTATGGTGGTGGAACAAGGATAGAAAAGGTTACCTCAATACGAAATTTTAGACACATAGGAGGAGTAATTTCAGAGATATCGTAGAAACAGTATTAGGCATTTCTGCAGAAGAAATTGGTAAACTAGGGCTTCCTGTTCCGGGAGCTTCCCTCCACTGTTTTCAGAAAATGAGTACATTGGAAAACTCACCTTGAAGAGGTATATATTTATATCCAATCAGATCTGAAAGATTCCAAGTTTTGAAAATTAGGTTTTCTCTGACAAACCCTAGATCATCGAGCTCCAGAATCAGGACCACCTCAAACTGAAAATGAATTGGACACCTACATAAGTAGAGAGGTTCCAGTTCCAAAGGGAGATAAGGATAAAATCATTACACACAATAACTTGGTTAAGGCCAAGAATATCATTGCTGATTCAATCATGGATCACCTTATACCACAAGTATTTTCCCTAAAGACACCGAAAGAGATGTTTGATTCCTTGATCAAGCTATTTGAAGGAAAGAACATAAATCAGAAGATGACTTTGAGAAAACAGTTGAAGAATGTGAAAGATCCAGAATGCAGAGACCATACAGACATACTTTACAAGGGTCTCTCAAATCAAAGAACAACTTGAAATGGTAGAAGAAGAAGTGGAGAATGCAGAAGTTGTGATAATGGCCTCCCAGGATCATGGGATTCATTCATTCAAGGAATGTACGCTAGAAGCAAGTAATTAATTTTAGTAAACTCTGGGAAGAAGAAGAAGCTCGACTTATAATAAGAGAAGAGAATATGGGAGCAACTGAAGATCAAGATTTCATGATTCAAGAAGATACCTCAAGCGATGAGGAATACAAAGGACTCAACTCTTGAAGAACCTGTTATCCATTTGGATAAGAAATGATGATGTTATGAATGAAGAAGATGATGAAGTTGAAATAAGGAGTCTACCCATGAAACAAATAAAGATAAGTATTCAATTGTCATTTCATGATATTGTTTTGTTATGCACTTTTTATATTCAATTGGTGTGTTATGCATGATAGAATGTTTGCATTAATGACGGTATACTACTAATATGCATGTGATGGGTAAGTAGCTCATGGTGCTATACAACTATCCATTGCTACTTATCTAGAATGAAACCTCTTTGCTGACATATTGAATTGGTGCACAATCTCAATGTTGTCCTGGTAGAGATGGAAGGCATCTAGAAAGTTTTCGTGAGATATGGATGAATGTATTATTGGCTAAAATAGTTGCATGATCATATATTTATGCATAAGAATTTTCCATTATGAATATGCCTTATGAAATGCTTTTAACCATACAAATGCATTTGAATTTTAGGAAATATCGCGTATAATCACCTACAAAAAAAGAAGGATGAGACTTGCTCCAAAGAAAAAGGGATGACAAGCTCACAGATGGGTGCAAGAAGAACATTTTCAAGATAAAGGATCTTGGTATCCAATGAACCTAGATGGATATATAGAATATTAGTAGCAGAGGAAGCTACTTGTCACTCCAGTATAGAATGTTTCAATGCATAAAGTATGAAAGGAAGAGGGAGAATGATGCTCCGCTTCAAAGGGAGTGACTGCAGAAGATCTCGATGTTCGACATGGTACAACAGGATGGATGTCTTATTGATGACTCTAGGATTTATTGAGAGTAAAGTGGATTCCAACCTTTTCTTCAAGGTTGAAGGTGGAATACTAGTGATGCCCATGTTATATGTTAATGACTTGTTCCTAACAGAAAAGAGGAACTCATTAAAGTTGCAAGAAGGAGACTTGCTTCCAAGTTCGAGATGAAGGACTTGGATATGATGCACTACTTTCTAAGCATGGAGGTGTGGCAGAATGCGAATGGAATCTCCCTAGGACAAGGGAAATATGTAGTAGAGATCCTAAAGAGGTTCAAGATGATGGACTGCAAGTCCATGACCACACCTATGGCATCGAACTTGAAGCTATTGAGTGTTGCTTCATTAGAAACGGTTGATGCCATGATGTATCGTCAGATGATTTGTTCCTTGATGTACCTGATGAATACGAGACCAGATATTTACTTTGCTGTGAACACATTGAGACATGTTCACCTAATGGTTGCAAAGCATGCAATGAGGTACCTGAAGAGTACAGTTGATTATGGGCTCAAGTATGAAGCGAATCAGAAGATTAACCTGGAGGGTTATGTGGATTTGTATTGGGCAGGCAGTGCCATTGATAAGAAAAGCACTTTGGGATGTTGCTTCAGTATGAGATCAGGTGTGATATCTTGTTTTGGCAGGATGGAGTCTTGCATGGTGTTGAGTACAGCTAAGGAAAAATATGTTTCCACTTGCTACTTGGGAGAGAGGAGCAGTGAAGCTCCAGTATGTGATATAGATCAAGATCTCTCGAAAGAGGGAGTTCTAGCATATCTGATGAGACAGGTTGTCTGAGCATAAATACTGGCAAAGCTCGTAGGTTGCTCAGATGTAATCGGTCCTGTAGGTTGTCCTTGGATGTAATAGGTCTTGCCAAATCTCACAGGTTATCCTTGGATGTAAGCAGCCTTGATGTGATTCTATGCTATAAATGGCCAGAGTGAAGTTTGAGTACTTCAGGGAGAAGCTTGGTGCTCTCCAGATTGAGGTTCCTTCCAAGGGAAAGTGATGAGTCCATGAGCCCTTCTGACATGGTGAGAGGATTGGTTCCTTCCATGGTCAGACATAAGTGCATTGGCCTTTCTGACATGGTGGAAGGCTGAGCTTCACATGGTCAAATGTAAGTGCAGAGATGTTCTGATGTGATTGTGGGTTGTGTTATCACATGATCAGTGTAGAGATATTCTGATGTGATTGTGGGATGTGTTCCCACATGATCAGTGCAGAGCCATTCTGATTGATTGAGGGATGTATTCCCACATGATCAGATATAAGTGTTGAAGGCCATTCTCTAGGAGAATGGAGGCACTTGGTCAGTTACCAAGAAAACTCAGCTTAGTGCTAAGAGGCCATTCTCTGGGAGAATGGAGGCACCTGGTCAGTTACTAGGAACACTCAGCTTAGTGTTGAGAGGCAATTTTATAGGAGAATGGAGGCACCTAGTCAGTTACCAGGAACACTCAACTTCGTGATAAAATCCCATTCTCAGGGAGAATGGAGGCACCTGGTCAGTTACCAGGAACACTCAGCTTAGTGCTGAGAGGCCATTCTCTGGGAGAATGGAGGCACCTGGTCAGTTACCAGGAACACTCAGCTTAGTGCTGAGAGGCCATTCTTTGGGAGAATGGAGGCACCTAGTCAGTTACCAGGAATACTCAGCTTAGTGATGAGAGGCCATTCTCTGGGAGAATGGAGGCACCTGGTCAGTTACCAGGAATACTCAGCCTAGAGCTGAGAGCCCTTCTAACATGATGAGGTCAGATGTAAGTGTAGAGCCTTTGCATTTATGGTAGTAGTTATGTCCTACCATGCCACTAGTTGTAAGTGATGGGCCTTTCCATAGATGATAGTAGGTGTGTCCTATCATGCTGATGGTTGTAAGTGTTGGGCCTTTCCACAAATGATAGTAGGTGTGTCCTATCATGTTGATGGTTGTAAGTCTGGGATTTTTCATAGATGATAGTAGGTGTGTCCTATCATGCTGGTGAATGTAAGTGCTTGACCTTTTTGACATGGTGGTGGATGTGTTCCTCCCATGGTCAGATGTGAGTGCTAGCCGTTCCTTTCTGACATGGTTCTTGGATGTGTTCCTCCCATGGTCAGATGTAAGTGCTGGGCGAGCCTTTCTGACATGGTTCATTCCATAGTCAGATATAAGTGCTGAAGAAGATGAAGACCTACATGGAGGATAGGACTACAACCAGCATGAAAAATGGCTGGCTCTGTAGAAATTCCTGTGACGAGAAGAATGAAGAGATAGAACCATTTGATTAAGATAGAGGAAGTAGTGATGATGATGATGAGCCAATGATGCTCCAGATCAAGTGATGATCCAGTCTCGATGATGATCCAATGATGATCTATACTTGATGAAGGTTACTTAACAATGAAGATGACTTGACGATGAAGATGAATTGAATATGAAGTTGACCTGAAGATGAAGATGACTTGATGATGATCCAGATGATACAAAGAAGAAGACTTGTGCTGATAAATTGTGTCAAGAGAATACCTTCCTAGTTAAGAGGGAGTGTTGATGTATTTGTAACTTCAGAATGTATTCACTTGTATATCTTATGTATTGTACCCCGATGTTTATTCTAAGAAGTATCTATAATGTAATTGAGTCATGTCATACCCCGATGTTTCGATCAAGAGATTCAATAATGTAAACAACTCATTGAGGTTAACCCTCCATTGTAATTCGGGGCAATAGTCCCCACAATTGTGTCAAGGTTAACCCTCCTTGTTGATCGGAGGGAAAAGTCCCCATAGTTGTGGGGCACTAGGGTTATTAGACTCTCATAGAGATGTCAACCCTGGTAAGTATTTGTTAAGTGGGCCTGACTTGTTGGAGTGGACATTAAGTGAACGAAAGAATATAAATAGAGAGTGAACCTCTATATTTATTACACACACACTCACTCATTGGGGCGCATGAGTGAGAGAGGAGAAGCTCTCTCAAGTGAGAGAGAGAGAGAACAAGTTGTTGGAGATCATCTTTATGTTTTCAGGTTTTACTGCTGCCATTGGTGCTCATTCTATCTATGAGGAACTTGCGGGGTTTTCTCCTTTATGGTTTCCCCGAGGAAAATTCTTTGTGTCTCTTGTATCTTGTGTTTATTCTTGTGCATGTTATTCTCTCAGATAAGATCCTAAGATCATATTGCTTAAATGATAAAAATATAGCACCCCAACCACTGACTTGTGGGGCACCCTATTCTGCAAATACAAAGCAAAGTTTACTACTTCAGCCTAAAGAGAAGGAGGTATATGCTTTCCATGGAGAAGGCATGTTTCCATCTCTTTCAGTGATCTGTTCTTCCTCTCAACCACACCATTTTGCTATGGTGTGTATGGAACTAAGTGTTCCATTCGAATCCACTCTGGTTCACATAAATTCTGGAAATCTCTTTTGACATATTCTCCTCCTCCATCAGATCTTATTGACTTGATATTATTATTGTAGTTATTCTCAACCATAGCTTTAAAACTTTTAAAAGTCTCAAAAAATTCTAATTTTAGCTTCATGAAGTAGATCCAGCAATACCTAGAACAATCATCAATAAAGGTCAGAAAATACATGCAACCATTAATGGATTTTGTGGGCATAGGTCCAGCTACATCATTGTGTATCAAATCAAGTGTAGAGATAGCTCTATGAGCCTCCCCAACATCATAATTTGTTTTTGGATGCTTACCTACCAAGCACCCAGAACATGTTGATGTAATTGTAACTTCAGAATGTATTCACTTGTATTTCTTATGTATTGTAACCCGATGTTTATTCCGGGGTGTATTTGTAATGTACTTGAGTCATGTCATGCCCCGATGTTCCTATCAGGAGGTTCTATAATGTAAACAAGTCATTTCAAGTCATTCTGGGTAACCCTCCTATTGATAAAGGGTTAAAGTCCCCGTAGTTTCAGGGCACTAGGTTATTAGACTCTCCTAGAGAAGTCGGCCCTAGTGAGGGATGATTTTAAGGAACCATAGTTATTTAAAAGTGTATAAATGTTGGTGAATTTTACCAATTCTTAAAACGCCAACTATAAAATGATTGGAGATATTTTTTTAAAAGTATTTTAATTTCCAAGGAGTTTATATTGTTTATATAATAATTTGGCAATTTTTAGGGTGAAAAATTTTTACCCCATCAAAATTGAGCGAAACAGGGCTTCAAAAAATGCAAAATGGCGAATCTTTTTTGGGAGAAAATCATGGAAAAATAGCCCAATGGGCTAAAATTCACCCCTAAAATCATACCTGGCCCTAGTAGGGTTTATTCAAGTCAGGAATTAGTATAAATAGAGAGCTAGCCTCTCTATTTATCATACACTCACTCACACTCAGTTGTAGCACATAGCTGAGGAAGAAGAAGACACTAGGGCTAGGAAGAAAGAGGTTATTGCTGTCAGGAGATCATCTTACTGTTTTGGGGTTTTAATTTTGGTGCTGATTATATCTCTGAGGAAGTTGTAGGGTTTTCTCCATTTATGGTTTCCCCGAGGAAAAACACTGTGTTCATTGTCTCTTGTGTTTGATTGTTGTGCTTTTTATTCTCTCAGTTAAAGATCCTAATATAATGCTAGCTTAAAGTTAAAAATATAACATGGTATCAGAGCTAACTTGAGAAGAAGACACTATGCAGCTACAGGAACTAGGGCTTCCTACTTTTTGGATCTCTCTCCATATATTTTCAGTAAAAAAAGGTTGGAATAACTCTTCTCCCTAGGACGCATCTTTCTGTTGAAGTAGAATCCAATTTTGAGGTTTTTCAGTTTTGGACCCGACACTGCTGCCCGAAATTAGGGCTTTCCACAGAAGTGGAATTTTCCAGTGATCCCAGGCCTGGATTGATCTCCTCCTCAAAATAAAAGTTTAGAGATCAAGATCAAAGCATTTGGTTGGGAAGAACTCTAGAAAAGCAAAACCCTAATCTGCTCCTGAACTAGCACTACATAATTTCAGCTCCAAATCCAGATCTGACATCTTGACCTGGTAAGATCTAAATATTTTGTATTTCCATTTAAGGTTCTCAGTTAATATGTCTCATCATATCAAGCTTGATGAAAATCTTGAGGGAGCTGATAACTTCTGAGCCTGGAAGTATAGGATCTCCCTGGTCCTGGAAGAAAATGAGTTGGACTCCTATATCAGTGAGGAGGTTCCAGTTCCAGAGGGAGATGAGGCTAAGGCCTTACATAAGAAGAAGTTGGTTATGGAAAATAGGATCTGTTAGCACTGGAATTGGGACAAAGGTTGCGGAAGGCTCGCTCCTAGGTAACAGCAGAACCACTTTCGAAGAGAGAACTGGCCTTTTTCTCTTCCGAGAGGGATCTATCACCAAATGTTAACAATGCCAGATATACAAGTGAAACTATAATTGTTTGTAAAATTGGTTGAAACAAAAAACAGAACCATTGGGCGATGGAGTCAAGATATATAACAGAAATAAACAAAACTTATGCAAGCGATTTCAACACAGGGGCAAGATAGCCACTCGGTCACAGTCCATTTATAATTGTCTGGTGGAAAAGAAGAACATGAATAGACCATCAACACAAAGCATTGAAAAATGAATTCTGTATTAACTTTAGAAGAAAACTTTGGTGAATATCTAAAACAATAGACAGAGCATAGCCAGTATGAATTCCAAACTGTTATACACTATATTTCAGATATGAAAGAAAACAAAATGGGTGAGATAAACTGGAAAAAACATTTTCATAAGAAAGGAAGCAACATACTACAAATACGAACGACACATGAATCCCTGTATGAAATTCCGACCTCGGCTCTTCAATTTTACTAAAATTCTCTTGAAAAAATACACAACAAAAATTACATTGGTTTGAACCCTTTCTCCTTCTTTAGGAGGTGCATTTATAGCATAGGGACTTTCGAGATAGACATCCGGGAATCAAAATTTGTTACAACAGAAGGACATCCTCTAACCAACTCTTAGGTGGCACATCATCTGCTATTTTCATGAAACAGCTAAAAAATGAAATGTAGAATGCAGGATGAAATATGCGCAAGAGTTTCCTATATTTCCATCTCGCAGGTGACAACTGTACAAAGTTCCGAGAGAGGCGATCGTTGGGACGGGTGTGCAACGTAGAGAAAACTTCCCATGTATTATCATTGCCACTCCTATAGATGCATTTTGAATTTGGTCGACCCATATTACTGAATGACTTTCCATAAATAAGGACCAGGTAGGGGTGCAACGGCCATGTCGTATGCTTGCACTTTGAGCTCCATCATTTATGGGTAAGAAGTCTCAGGGACCTCGGTGCATGCAGCTTTAAAATCAAACAACAATTCAAAATCCCTGGTCAATTTATCAAAAACAACCTTCCCTGACAATGATTGTTGCATATCCCTAAACTTGCTATTGTCCAATCGGCATTGTACTAGGCAATCCCGATACTCCTTTTGGGACATTAAAGGACTCTTTTCCTCCCAGAAAAAGGGGAGTCCTTTGCTAACCAGTGTTTTGAATAGCTTGATGAACTCCTGGACTTTGTGCTTAATAAATTCTATTCTAGCCCTTACAGTCTCCAACATCCTGTTCTTAGCAACTACCTTTCTGGCTCCAGAGACAACAACAACCCTCTTTTGGATACCATATCGATTGGTGGATTCATCTGAAAAATAGCTTAGGAACTTAATAGTATTATTCGCTGTCGCCAAGGGCCTTTTCTGTATTTCTCCTAATACTATCAAGACTTTTTTCTTGGATTCTACCATAGTGCTTTCCTAGTCTTCAACGAAATCTAGATAAGGCCGGAACTTGTCAGCTTCTATGATGATCTAATCCCAGATCAAATTCCTAGTGCCTTGTAAGGAAAGTTTATCGACCACCTGTGGGCTCAAATTGGTGTTTTGTTGAATCAGTCCTTGGCACTTCTCTTCTGTCTTTTCTCTTCCTTGTTTCTCTTTGACCCTTTCTTTTTCCAGTTCCTTGATCTGTTGTTTTAGTTTAATGAGCTTTGTATCTTTTAGGCCTATCTAAGACATTGCTCTAGAGAGGGAACTGGTATCTATATCTCCAGCCACACCTGTGGATTGAATTGTACTTTCTGCACTTCTTCCTTGAATCTCCTTTTCCTTCATTGCTAATCTGGTTTTTAAAATTGCATTGCTTTTCTTCAAAAGATGGATGTCTGCTTCTCACTGCCTCTCCTTTTCCTCGAGATTTAGTAGCTTAGATTTGCATTCAGTAAGCTCAGTGTTCATTGTCTCTTTTTCTCTTTCAAAGTCAACCAATTCTTCCACTTGAGCGAGCTGGGTGGCAGGGATTTTTAACTTCTTCTTTAAGGTTTGGATCTCCTTCTCTTTATCATCGAGCACTTTCTGAGCCAAACTCCCTTTATGTGCCGGTCCTTCTATTTGCATTGATTCATTCTATAAACTGTTGATTTTGGCTTTGAGTGCTTTGTTCTCCACTCTCACCTTCCTTAAAAGGTTTAAAGTTTTTTCTTTACTTTCCTCCAGCTTGGACATATGTATGGTAGCCTTGAGCAATCTGGTATTCAATATATCTCCAATATCTTTGTTGAGGTGTATTATGTCAGTAGTGGGGACCTTTGAGAGGTTCACACTGATCTTTGACACCTTGTTCCCCATCACCAAGGCTAAGCTAAGGGTGTCAGTGGCACGATCTCTTACAATTTTCAATGCCACATTGGGGTAAGGCAACCACGATGCCTCACTATATAGTTATGTTGTCTCCTGGAAAGTCTTATCAACCCTCTCTCAGTAAGATCCTAGCCAGTCCTCTTTGGATGCATGCTTGCGTGGAGTCTATCTATCAAATACATACTCTTGTATTGCAATTCGATTGTCTTGGGCTCTTCCTGTTGATGTTCTTTCACTAAATTCTTCTTCTTCACACATCCCTTTGCCTGGCCACTTTTAACCTGCACCAATTGTTGTCCCCATTTTACTTTTTGCTTCTTGGGCCTGCTGGCCGTGTCCACTTCTTCAGTGTCCTTGGGTTCTGAGCCCCCTATTTTTATTGAACTCACTGAATAGCTGACCAGTGATGAGAATTCCCCTGCTATTGCAACTAATTTAGCCAATTCTCTTTGGGGAGAAGCTACCCCCGGTAGCTGTGAGCCAGTGCTCTGCTCAATGCTAGTATCCATTGGGGCAGGATTAGGGAAATTGTCCCAGTTTGCTTCTTATCTAAGTACAGGTACTTCAGTATGTTCAAAAGGCCTGCATTTGTGGGCTTTCCTCCTTTTGGAATTATCTGGTGAGGGTCATAATTTACCGCTTGTCCCAGGGAAAACTCCATGCCTCTAAGCAAGTTGGTAACAAGGAGCTAAGAAGCCTTGTTTCTAACTATGTATGGTCCTACTTCCTATGGGAAAATCAAATTTGATCTTTTCTTAAATTTCAAGAAGTGCTCTTCTTCAACAATGAGTTTTTTCCGGATCAATTCCAAGGAGAAAACCCTGGCAATTAGAAAAGCTGGCAGAATGTAGGGTGGATGCACGAAGGCATACAAATTTATGGTTGTTCCAAATTCTGTGAGGAACCAGGCCCCTATTTTCTTGCTATTTGACAGCTGCAGCATTTGTCTCATCTCAGGAAACACCCTAGGTAACCTTTCTTGAAAGAAGAGTTCGTATGTTTCGGCCATCAATTGTTTGATTAATTTATAGTAATCCATGGCCATATCAGCAACAATTTCCAGCTCTGGTGATTGTAGGTCCTCCTCATTATAAGCTATAAGCATCCTCAGCAAAAAGGACTGGAATCTGAAAATTCTAGTGCCATGGAAATTCGCTAACTGAGAATGAATGTTCTCGGCCAAGAACTGATCAAACTTAAGTCAACAAGATTGACAAGATTGTCCATGCAATTCAGATTCGACTAGATAAGTACTCAGGACGAACAAAAGACTCAATAGTGACTCAGTGACATAAGCGTCGATATCTAGACCTAGGAATTGACTGGCCAGGGATTTACACCACTGAGTTTCTTCATTGAATTGGTTGAGGTCAATAGGGTAAGACATGTCGATGTGTTCACTATCGGGTATAGAATAGGCCTTCAGGAAGGTTTCTTTACTTTCATTTGTAGACTCTCTAAAACAACATATAATACTTTGTTCCTGGTATTCTTGGGATATATGAATGAATTCGTCTGGGATATGCAATGTTTTGCAAATGACGAAATCTTGGACTGAGCAAATGATTTTTGTCACATGCCACAATTTTGCAAAAAACAATTTTATATTATTTGATATTATTTGAGGACAATATGTTAAATTTGATGCTAAGTTGTAATTAATGACTCAGCAGAGTCAAGGATATTTAATGTAATTCTGAATATTTTAATTATAAATAAATAAAGGTGGAGACAATAGCTTAGGAGAGCTGTTAAAAGAGTGTTTACTGGTCAAATTGGTAGAGGAGACTAAGTGGAGAGCAAACAGACATGTGGCAGCATCCTCAAACCACTTCCAACTGTTGTAGGTGGAAACCTCCCTACATTTGGGGTCATGATCCCCAAATAAAGTGGGATTAGAGCAGGTGGCTCAATTAATGATAACTGACCCAAAAGACCTAGGAAATCTTTATAAAAATACCCATTGAAGAGAGTTGAGGCTGTTGATTCTAGAGAAGTGATCATTCAGGTGAATGTACTTTAGAGAAATTCAATGGAAGGGAATTGTGGAAAGAGTTTGAGGGGTTAAATGCTAAGTGATCTAGTGCATCTTTTCAACTGAAGGATCTTACTGCTGAGTGCAGAGTGTTTACTAAGTCATTGGACTAGTCTATTGTTTGCTTGCTCCACCAGTTCTCATCCAAGAAGACCGGGAACAGGATCAGGGGTCCTGAGGAAGCATTGTTTGAGCGCTCTCCAGGAGTTCGTAGGGATGAACAACCTCCTAACGATGTTGTTTTCCATCCTAATCAAGTTCTTCCTTCTTTGTTTTATTGTGTTAGATAGTTAAATGTGAATCTGACTGTTAAATAAATGTTAAATATTTAGTTGTAAAATGTTTGAGTCAGTAATTCTTTAGATTATTGAAGGAATGAATATGAAATAGATGGAAAATAATTCTAATCCATGTTTTTCCACACCTAGAAGGACCAGATCGTACTCCAGCACAGTCAGAGTATTTAAAGAAGATGAAGAAAATGTTAAGAGACTGAATAGAATAGATGTGGTTTTGCATTTCATATTACCAAAGTAATTTATTTCAGTATGCAGGTTATAATTAAAAAGTATAATGACCTGGTTATCTATGTTCTTTATTTATGTAAATATACTGATAATGAAATAGTAGTAACCTAGTATAGGTAGAAGGATCATTATGTTCAAGAAAATATCCGAGTAGATAATATGTTGTGTGTACAGAAAGTAGATTATTTTCTTTTTATTTTAAAATATTCTGGGATAAACTGTGTTATGTTATTTATATATTCCTTTAGGTTTATTTAGTAACTATTTGCAAATGCAGTAGAAGAATCACAGTCAAGCTATTTTGTTTATATTCAATTCAGTAAAGAAATAAACTATTAGTTATATAGTTTATTTACTAATAATATTAAATAAACTAATACTAACAGTTACTATTAACTAAGGAGAATATTATGAAAAGTATTTATTTTATCAAGAAGAAACCTGTTTCAGAATCTCTGTTTATCTTTCAAATAACTCTAGTAAAATTCTTTCTATCATTTCAGTAGATAAAAACAATAAGAATACTATAATAACTAGTATAAAAATAAATATATATCTATGTAAAGAACTGTTCCATAACAGGTTTATACCTGCAAGAGTAACTGCAGGGTCGAAACCCTATATTAAATTTATTGTTTTAAATAAAAACATTAAGCTATAATCCAATTCCTGGGATTATTTTATTAAAAACAATTAAACTAATAGAAACTATTTACAGTCTAGTAAGGACAAATGAAAAAGACAAATGTAATGTTTTACTGGAAATTTTCATATCACACCTATAACCCTAATTAAAAACAAATTTAACAAGTAACATAACTTATTAAAAATAAACCGAAAGATTTATTTAACAAGGGTTTCATTCAGGAACAACCCTAGCTCGTATTCCTGAGCAAACAAAGAAAATTTATGAATTATACCATGACTGAGTGACAGTCTTAATACATTAATAAAAATCTATTATGAAATATATTAAATAGTAATAATATTCATTTGCAATCGAATAGGGTAAAAACCCTAAGTACACAGAGTCACAAAAATAACATTACTGCAAGCGAGTCCGAGCTCGAAAGAAATATTTTTAAAAACCCAATGTTTTGCTTGATAGGATGAAAGGCTATAAACTTAAACAGTGTACAAAACCCAGCTCAGGGCCGTAGTACCCATATCGTGGCATGGGTTTTTAATAATCAAAACTAACATTCTTTTTATGAAACCCTACATCACTGTAAAAATCTTTTTAAGTAAGGAAAGAGCATTTACAAGTCATGGCATTGAGCTAGAGGCACCCTACTGTAAGCGAGGGTTTAAAACAAAAACAAAACTTATAAACTGAAGACCAACAACCTAAGACTGGGAAAAACCAAGGCCGTAACTTCTTCCAACTACAAACATTTCCCCTAAGTCTGTACAAGCAGGGAGAGCCACTTTGTAACCGGGGCTTACCCGTAGACTGAACACCAGTCCAAATGTGAAGTGGTTCCTTCCAAATGATAAGGTGAACCATCACCTGCAAAATGAAAACCAAATCATAATTAAAAACCTGGATGTAGAATTGTAATTGTAATTTCTTTATAGCATACAACTTCTTAAAAATGATTTGTTACCTGGAGTGTTGATAACCGAGGTCACGAAGAAGGTAGACCAACACCACGAGCAGTGCAACTCTCGTATTCACCTGATAAGGAGGCAGCTGGTTCAAATTACTAGCTACATCAACAACTGGAGCAAGAGCAAGCAGCGACAATGGCCACACCACGACTTCAACACTAAAAGTACTGACTATGTAAACAATTCCCTCAAGCACAACAAGGTTTGGTGGCAAGAATCAACTCAATCATGAGCTGTGAACACCACAACTCTCATCCTAAATAATAGCACTTCAAAAATGCACAGATAGTGGAGCTGCAGGCGAGCACCTGCAAACCCTCATGGCCACAGTGAACCCAACAATGCAGAGACAAAAACCCTCGTTGAACAATGAGAATAGGGTTGCAAGGTAAAGCATATAAGTCATGCAATGCATGGCAAGGAGAGTTCCACGTGCCCACAAATCTATCCACTTCACGGTGGGTTCATTTGTATAGTCTCCAATGCAGCAATTTGAATCAAATAATTGTTAAATCATATACATTATGCATGTAATGATAATGTAATTTTTAAATAAGTCAATACCGTATTATTTCCCATGAAGTCAACCTTGTTAATGAACGAGTAGTATACCATCGTATAATCTAATGTTTAAACCTTGAATTTATCTTTGGTAAAAAACCAATTTGTTTATTGGAATTGATGCCCTTGTTTCTTAAAGATCATATGACCTTTCCTAATCAAACTTATAAGAAAAAGATCAAGAGATTAATAGAAGTTTTGAGCAAGTTTGTTAATTCCTTTATTGACATTTTCTTATAATCATGAACTATGAATGTATAAGCTTGGAGAACTAGATTTAAATCAATAAGGTGTATATTGATATAATTAACATTTGACACTAGAATAGCTCCTACTCTTTTAAGTAACCTACAGTACTGGATGTAGGATAAACATCTTATAAGTACATGATCTTGGGTCTCCATAATTTTACCAAGCTCTAAGCTGAATCAAACCAAGGTTAGGTTAGAATTGGGAGTTTAGGATAGTAAGCTATCTAGGATTTAATTGCGTCACCTTTACTTATAAGTAAATATTAGGGTAATGTAAAGTTGTCGCATTATGTTGATCATGAATAAAATGGGAAATTCAAGTCACAACTTGACGATATTTATGCATAGGATCCTTAATACATATAAGCAATGTTAAGCTGATAAATTTTCTATTGAAGCCTAATTAAAAATAGAGATGAAAGGTACATAGTAAGCTTGTGTTCTAAAAGGATATAGGTCAGTTTCTATAATGATAAGCAACATTTTAATTATTAACATAATAATAGAAATAGACTCTTATGTCAGAGAAAGAGTTATGATACAAAATCATGAGCTCTAATAAGAACTGGAAATAGCTTAGTGTAAGGTTAGAAGAAGGTTTTATCTATTATAGTGATCAATATGTTAAAAGACAAACAGTAGGGAAATGTTAATAACCCTTACGACAAGAAGATTAAGTATTATCATAGTTGTAATTAAGTAAAAGAAACATTACTTTACCTTGTAGGACCTTGAGTCTTCTAAGCAAACTTTTACTCTAGCAATACTTTTATGTTAAAAGAAGTATATATGGTTTAACTCCTTAATAAACTTTTGCTGGTTCAAAAATTTACCTGTTCAGCCTGTAAAGATCCAGAAATCTAGATACGTTAGCAATCGCTAAGTAAGCCCCAGCTAGAAAGTAACTCCTCACTTAATTGAAATTCAAACCATCAGTACAACTAAATATTTGCATGCAGATTAATTCACATCATATATCAAAATTAAAACAACATTAATCTTTATGTGCTAAAGTTAATGGTTACTTTTAATTATATGTTTCATTTCGTCTATTAGCTGCTAGCAGTTATTTAACTGCAACTGTAAACATTTTATGTTACCTCAAAATTTTAAATTTTTGTGAAAATTTGGGGTTTTGACAATTTTAGACTTTGATTTATTCATCATGACACCTTCAGTGACAGAGAAATTATCTGCACACCATTTGAAAAACTCAAGGCAATGGGGGGTTTGACCAACAGAGAAGAAATGGAAGAAATATTTAAAAGCACCGTAGGTAGGTATCTCCACCTCTGTCCTTAAGAATTTCTAGTTTGCCTCTGGTGGTTTCAATAGCTTCTCCCACCAAGATAGTATCAAAAATATATACATTCTCATCCACCAGACTCTCTTCTGCCCTTCGACTTGTGGCCTCAGGTTCTACATCATCTCTCACCACTACCACTTCTATTCTATCCATTTGTAAATAGCACTGAGAGGGTATCAGGGACCTACCTTGTTCTGCAGCACAATCTCCTGGTTGGTCCATGTTGGCGCTCTGTGTGTGGTTGGATATTTGGTGGCTTCGAGGTTTCAAGAAAGACAAACCTTTGAAACTTCACGTGGACCCCTTTATAGATTTTCACACAGCATAAACTTTGCGCCCTTCCCAGCCAGCTTGCACCGCAGATATTACTCTTCGCAATTTAAACCGTAGGTATGTGAGGTTATTTATGCTGCATCTTTCTCTACTTCATGCGTGGGAAGCTCAACTGTCGATCAAGAACAATTTTCTTCATAACTTTTGATCTGGACGGACCCTACCATTCTTCACGAAGCGAGGTTCTATTTCCCTCCGTGCTAGTCAAGATTGCAAAATGAACTATGACCGCTAATCTCCCTCCGTTCTCGTAGTGACCATCGATCTGAGCAGCACGTACCACTTTTCGCAATCTGAAATCGCTGTCATGTCCTCGCAACTCTGGGGTGAAAAATCAATTTCAACCGTGGATCTTCTTGGATCCCATTCTCGACTATTGGATGCCTCCGTCCTTCTCGACATTTTCGCAATATGGAAAAGTGGCTTTGGCCGGGCATGTTCACCGTGCAAAATGTTTTGACGTCGTTGATCTGCCATCCGATCAATCTTATCCTTCAATCATGAGTCCTACTTAAGGCCTTTAGCACGCCCAATGTTCTCTTTTTTACCCTGTTTCTTTGATCCATAGACTGTTTTGCTGCTTTCAACATTCACCACCGAGGCTTATTCCAATGGCTGAGTGGTATCTTGTGTGTGCCATCATCTCCTTCTGCGAACACTAAGCGGCCTTCCCAACACCTCTCGATAAGGCTGAAATTCCTGGGTATCTCTTATGACCAAAATTTAATAGTGTTAACAACCGGATCCATGGGGGATGCTATCCTCCTAGTGAGGTAGCAAAGAACCCATAGACTAGTCACCTACTCCATTTAAAACCTCCTTTCATTTTACTGCCTGAAAGAAAACATACTTTGAAAGAATGTTTACCTCTTCTGATCGTAGGGAGTTCTCCATGGGCTTCAAATATTCTGATTCACCATCTGTACTGATTAAAACATAAAACATATTTACACTATGATACACGAACCTTAGTCCCTTTATTCCAGGTAATGCTTCAGGAACCTCCCATTCACTGTGCCTCCTTCGTATTGCGACCCATCTGGATACTGTAAAATGAAGGCGTTGTCTCCTCTGTGCACCGCAATAAGGTATGGGCCTACCCATAAGTGGTCAAAATTTCCATGTTTCCCTTTTTCTTCGTGTAGGGAATCCCATTTCAGCACCAAGTCATCGAACTGGAAAACGTCTTCTTTTATTCTCCTATCGAAGGTATTCTTCATCTTTTCCTGGTGTATCTGGAATTTATCATAAGCCTTATCCCTCACTTCATTAAGCTCAATAATCTGGTTGATCCTTCTTTGAATGGGATTAGGCTCATCCAATAGATCCCGTAATAACTTCATGACTGGGACACCCAGAGAGGCAAGAAAATTACCTCAGCTCCATATACCAACTGAAACGGGGACATACCGATGGCCCTTTTGGTGCTGATTTTGTCGGCCCACAAGGCATATTTCAATTTCGTGTGCTAATATTTCTTGTTACCCTCCAACAGATTCTTAATAATCCTCACAAGGATTTTCTTAGAAGATTCGGCTAGTCTGTTCCCCTGCGGGTAATAAGCTGTAGAGTGATTTACGCTTATATGGTATTTATGGAAAAATTTGATCATTTTCCTAGATTTAGATGCAGGTGTGTTGTCTGTCACAATCCGCTTCGGGTAGTCGAACCTTGCCAAAATATTATTTTCTAAGAAATCCATTATCACTTCTTCTGTATCCCTCCTGGTGGATATGGCCTCGATCCACTTTGTGAAGTAATCAGTGGCGGTCAGAATCCAGTTATGCTGCCCAGAGGAGTTTGGATTTATCTCTCCAATGAAATATAACCCCCATTGTTGGAAAGGAGATTCCACAGATATAGGGTTGAGGGGGAGAGACACCACCTTCATTTTCCCTTCAAAAATCTAACACTGGTGGCATCTAGTCGTTTCCTTATAGACATCAGAGAACAACGAAGGCCAATAAAATCCTGCCCTCAAAATTTTGTTTGTGGTAACTTTCCAGGAATGATGTCCTCCACAATCTCCTTCATGAAATTCCTTTGCCATATGTTGGGCTTTGATTTCTAGAAGATAATTCAGCAGTATCTACCCTAGGTTTTGCTTAGCCCAGCAGGAGGTTGTAAATTCTGCAATACGAAAATAATGTCAGCATACCAAGGAGATGCAGAGAAATCAGACTTCACTTGCACCTCTGCCTCTACCTGATCAGAATGACAAGCAAGGAAATTCAACTACAGAGAATCACAATGGGAGTCGGTCATCATCTTAGCTAACCATTGTCCTTTGATCAATTTTGTGGGCCTTATTTCTATGTCATATTCTAGGGGCACTACAACCCATTTAGCTCTCTTTCCCTCAAGATTCGGCTGTGTAAGTATGATTTTCACTACGCTGTTGGGTACATAGGCAATTATGTGGGAATGGATGAGGTAGATTATGAAATATTTCAAGGATTTGACCGAAGTGTAGGATTGTTTTTCCATTATACTATATCTTAATTCTCCATCCCTCAATATTTTACTGAAGAATGCTATAGGTTGTTCTTCACCTCTATCATTCTTTGCAGCAACACTGCCGCTACAGTGTGTTCTGAAGCATATGAGAATACTAAGAAATCCTTCTCAAAATCTGGGCTGATCAGTACAGGAGCCTCTGAAATGGCATGTTTTATATTTTTGAAATCTTTCTTGGCTCCTACTGTCCATTTGATTTCATGATCTTTCCTTAGCATGTAAGTAATGTCCATAAGGATTTCGGCAAAGCTAGGGATGAATCTCATCAATAAGTTGACTTGACCAATGAAATATTGTATTTCTTTCTTGCTCCTTGGTTCTTCTACTCTCAATATTCCTTTTACCCTATCTGGATCGATCCCAATCCCTTCCTTCGAAATGATGTGCCCCAACAACTTTCCATCTTCTAGAGCGAAGTTTGACTTTCTAGGGTTTAATGAGATGCCATACTTCCTACAAACTCTTTCTAGATGCCTGATATGATATTTATCCCACCTGGAGTATACAGTAATGTCGTCCATGTATATCACCACAAATTTTTCTCTCTCATCTACAAAAGCTATATCCATGGCACTTTGGAAAGTTGCTTTAGAATTCATCAACCCAAACGGAATCTTTGCGTACATGAATGTACCCCAAGGTGTGGTGAAAGCAGTTTTTTCTTGGTCTTCAAGCAACACCTTCACCTGATTTTAACAGGAAAAACCATCCATAGTGGATATCCTTTCTGAGCCTACCACCCTCTACAAGATCTAGTCCATCTTCGGCAATGGGTAGTTGTCTTTCAAAGACACTTTATTTAAATTTCTGAAATCTACGCATAGCCTTATCTCCCCATTCTTTTTTCGAACATGAACCAAATTGGATACCCATTTTGAAAACCTTAGAGCTACTATTATCTTTTCATCAAACAACCTTTTCAATGATGGGTACTAACTTCGGATCGATCCTTCAGAGTTTTTTCCTGAATGGTTTTTCTCCAGGTTTAATCGGACTAGTACGTTGTATGATGGAAGTGTCATACTCTTTGAGATATTCATAACTCCATGCAAACACATCCATTTATTTCTTCATCAGGTTCACATACCCTTCTTTTTCTTTAGCGGGTAATTTCTTGGACAATTTTATAATTTTTGGGTCACCTTCAGTGCCGATATTTATATCTTCGACGGCATCCGTGGCAGGCTCGACCTTCGGATATTTTACTACATCATTTTGGTCAAAAAGAGACTCTAAAGGGATCAAGCCTCTGGGAATATGATTTCTTTTCAATTGGACTATATCCCTGCCTCCCAAGGAGTCCTTTAATTTTCCTGTCCTGACGGCTTCATCCCCTTCCTCTTCAACGTCTAGGAAGTTTTCGGGGTCAGCACCATCTTCATCTATGTGAGTGTTTACAAACTCACTGGATAACTCCAAAAATATTTTGATCTGCATATCATCTTCGAAGACTTGCCAATATTTAGTGTTATCTGGTATGGAAGGTCTATTTACAATATCTACTTTATATTTCCTTGTTCCCACCGTAGGGGCTTCGAATTTTCCTGCTGCAGTCGTCAGAGAGTCCACCACCATATTCTCATGTCTGGGGATCACTTGGACTATATGTTCAGTGAAGAAATTTCTGAACATATCCCATACCTCATTCTAGTAAGCTCTCATTCTTGGATGTTTAGTCTGATAACTCTCATTCACCTGATTTATTACAAGCTCTGAATCCCCAAAAATTTGGACCCTTTTTGCTCCTAAGCCCTTTAGTGCATGTAGGCCTAGAAACAAGGCCTCATACTCTGGTACATTGTTAGAGAATTCAAAAATCAACTTATAAGAGTAAGCTTTGGTATCCTCAATGGGGGATATTATATACACACCTGCGCCAGCACCCGCTTTAGCCACCGAACCGTCGAAATACATCTTCCACAGTCTTTTGTCTTTCTGCTTCCTTTCCAAATCTTCCAATTCACTGGACTCCTTTTTATCCTTTTCACCCTTCCGTGGACCCACTATTTTTGAGTTGAAAGGAGATATATCATTGAATAAAATAGAAGACCCCAAGTCCGTGTTGACGACATAAACATGATGGATGTCAGGCTAAGCATGATTGGTAATGATGTAAGGAAACCTCTTCTCACTCTATAACATTTTGCTTTCGTTTCGAACAGGGATTGTCGCATAGGTCATGTCCATTTGCAAGCTACCTTTGAGCTTTGAAGTTCAAGACCTTGACAGCAAAATACTAAACTTGGGAGGAATGTTGGCTACAACGACATCCATGACTACAATTTTAGATGGAAACTTGTTTAAAGATACCACCATGTCTTTGATCAATCCCAGACATTTTACCCTCTTAGAATCAAAGGAATACAGGTCTTTATAAGGCCTTGTAATCTCCAATCCCAAGCTTTCCACCACTCCCTTTGGCATCAAATTGTGTGAGGCTCCTGAATCCAACATAGCATTGTGTAACACCATATCATGTATATTCAAGCTCATGTAAAAGGGGGGCACCTCCTCGTCTTCGTTGTCCATGTTGTCAATCTTGGATCCCAGAATAATAGTAGGGTTGTCTTCAGTCAATTCCAAGATATCCAGGTGAGATTCTCCTTGATTTGTAATCATCTTCATTATAGTGCAATGTATTCCTAATTCCTCAATAATTCATTAAAAGGAATCGAGACCTTCATCTTAGCTAGCTCGTTTTGGAGGTTAAACATGGGGGGGGGGGTGGGGGGGGTTTCCCAATTCGACAGGTGCCATTGGCTCCAACTCTCTCACCTTGCTATTCCCCTTTTCCACTTCTCTAGGTGCTATCAGCCCCTTTTGTTTTTCATCTCCTTTCCCTGGGCCGGTCTGACTACTAGAAGGCTGGTTTAGGTTTAATCCCCCTTTATGTATAGCAACATCCCTACTTCTTAACTTGATTTTCCTAACATCATCTATAGCATGCCTATATCCTTGATGATATTGCTCCAATTCCCCTATCAGGGTTTTATCATCCACTTGAGCGAACATATCATGTTCCTCTTCAGTCAAGTAGATCTCAGAGTCCAAATCACCGAAATGATGGATATGATCTTTGAGAGACTCAACTTCATCTTTGGCAGCCACATAGTTTTCAGGGAAAGGAGTCCTGATTGGTTGCTCTTCTTGGTTTCTTGGATTCCTCACATCCCTTGGTTTGTTGGGTTGGAGCGGGGGAGGGACTTGCCTCCTGAAATTAGGATTCCTTATCTGAGGTTCATTCTACTCCCGGTTCACCGACTTGGCCTTCACCGTTATCCTGTCCATCAATTTTTCCATAGTTTTGAGCATCATCTCAAATTTTATATCACTGGATGAAGAGGTAGAAGTAGTGGGGTGTGCCTCTTCTCTACCTTTCCTTCTGTCAACCTCCACCCTTGGTTTAATTTTTCCACATGCCATCATATTGGCCTCTACTTCTAGGGCGTCAGTGAACATGGCTGGGAGGGTGTTTGACTTTCTTTCTCTCAATAACAAAGAAAAATAATTGTCAAAGGCATCAGCGTAATGAAGTTTATCTGCCCTGGGAAAAGGTTTGATATCAGCAGGTATTGAGTTGTAGACCCACATGAATCTGCTGGAAAACTCATGGACTGATTCAAAACCTCCTTTCTTGAGATTGTTGTATTGAGACAAGACCTATAACGGGATCTATTTATCATCCCACCTTTGTAGAAACATGGTTTGAAAACCAACGAAGCTGCGGATAGATCTCAGTGGAAAATATTTGTACCACTTGTTGGCTTCCCCAGACAAACTCTGATCGAACAACCACATTTTGACATCCTCATCATCCACATCTTCCAGGTTGATGAAGTCGTCAAACTTATCCAGACGGTATATTGCTGAGACATTTCCCTTCCCGTCATAGAGTACGATTCTTTGGGCGTAATTCAAGGGGAGGTTGTGTAGGACCAGAGGTAGGGCTAACGGGGCAAATCTACCAGTAGCCATCAGGGTAGGTTGATTAGGAACAAACAGGGGTTTAGGAAAATGGGTGTTCTGAAAGATAGGGGCTATCTCTTCATCTTTTGGTGGGATCTCTGGGTTCAACCACAAAGAATCAAGCAGATAGGATTGCAGTGTATTAGGGCTAACCCCAGCTTTCCTTAGGTCGGATTCATATTTAGATTTGGTTAGTAGTCTTTCAGCCCTAACCCCCCATTTGGGTTCCGCTACGACATACAAATATTGAGATGATGAAGTACCAAACAACGGAAAATCCACTTTCTCTTTATTTCTATTTCTAAGTATTCTTTCGGGATTATCCACACTTTGTAAAGTTTCAGAATCAGGGTTACGTCTAGTGTGGATATTTCTGGAAGCCAGGATCTCAAGTGCGATACTGGTCGAAGTGGGTGTGGAGTTTCCAGGACAAACATACAACCTTCTCGCGAATTCATAAATTTCTATTTGCCCCCAGAAATATCTTTCTTGAAATTGTTCAACTCTTTGTCGTTCTTCACAGGGATGTTCTTCAATTCGTCCCCGGCAACGGTGCCAGTTTGTTAGCACTGTAATTGGGCCAAAAGTTGTGGAAGGCTCGCTCCCAGGTAACAGCAGAACCACTTTCAAAGAGAGAACTGGCCTTCTACTCTTCCAAGAGGGATCTCCCACCAAATGTTAACATTGCCAGATATACAAGTGAAACTACAAATTGTTTGTAAAATTGGTTGAAACAAAACATAGAACCATTGGGCAATGGAGTCAAGATATATAACATAAATAAACAAAACTTATGCAAACAATTTTAACACAGGGGCAAGATAGCCACTCGGTCATAGTTGATTTATAATTTTCTGGTGGAAAAGATGAACATGAACATACCATCAACACAGAGCATTGAAAAATGAATTCTGTATTAACTTTAGAAGAAAATTTTGGTGAATATCTAAAACAACAGACAGAGCATAGCAAGTATGAATTCCAAACTGTTATACACTATGTTTCAGATATGGAAGAAAACAAGATGGGCGAGATAAAATGGAAAAAACATTCACATAAGAAAGGAAGCAACAGACTACAAATACGAATGACACATGAATCCCTGTATGAAATTCCAACTTCGGCTCTACAATTTTACTAAAATTATCTTGAAAACATACACAACAAAATTTACATTGGTTTCAACCCTTTCTCCTTCTTCAGGAGGTGTATTTATAGCATTGGTACTCTCCAGATTGACATTCGGGAATCAAAATTTGTTAGAACAGAAGGACATCCTCTAACCAACCCTTAGGTGACACATCAACTGTGATTTGCATGAAATGAATAAACAATGAAATGTAGAATACAGGAGGAAATATGCGCAAGAGTTTCCTATATTTCCATATGGTAGGTGACAACTGTACACTGGTTCTGAGAGAAGCGACCGCTGAGACGGGCGTTCAACGTAGAGAAAACTTCCCTCGTATTATCATTGCCACTCCTACAGATGCATTTTGAATTTGGTCGACCCATATTTCTGAATGAATTTCCATAAATTAGGACCAGCTAGGGGTGCAACGACCATGTCGTGTGCTTGTGCTTTGAGCTCCATCGTTTCTGGGTATGAAGCCTTAGGGACCTTGGCGCATGCGGCTTTAAAATCAAACAACAATTCAAAATCCCTGGTCAATTTATCAAAAACGACCTTCCCTAACAACGATTGTTGCATATCCCCAAACTTTTTGTTGTCCAATCGGTAGTGCACCAGGCACTCCTGATACTCCTTCTGAGACATTAAAGGACCCTTTTCCTCCCAGAAAAAGGGGAATCCTTTTCTAACCAGTGGTTTGAATAGCTTGATGACCTCCTAGACTTTGTTCTCAATAACTTCTATTCTGGCCCATACAATCTACAGCATAATGTTCTTAGAAACTACCTTTCTGGCTCCAGAGACAACAACAAACCTGTTTTGGATACCGTATTGGTTGGAAAAATCATCTAAAAAAGAGCTTAGGAAATTAATGGCGTTCTTCGATGTCGACAACTTCCTTTTTTGTATTTCTCCTAATACTATCAGGAACTTTTTCTTGGCTTCTACCATAGCACTTTCCTGGTCTTCAATGAAACCTAGATAAGGCTGGAACTTGTGAGCTTCTATAATGATTTGATCCCAGATCAAATGCCTAGTGCCTTGTTAGCTTCTACAATGATCTGTTGGCTCAACTTGGCATATTGTTGAATCAGTCCTTGGCACTTCTCTTCTGTCTTTTCTCTTCCTTGTTTCTCTTTGACCCTTTCTTTTTCCAGTTCCCCGATCTGTTGTTTTGGTTTAATGAGCTCTATATATTTTAGGCCTATCTAGGACATTGCTCTAGAGAGGGAACCAATATCTATCTCTCTAGCCACACCTATGGATTGAATTGTACTTTCTGCGCTTCTTCCTTGAATCTCCTTTTCCTTCATTGCTAATCTGGTTTTTAACTCTGCATTGCTTTTCTTCAAAAGCTGGATGTCTACTTCCCACTGCCTCTCCTTTTCCTTGAGCTTTAGTAGCTTAGCTTTGTAGTCGGTAAGCTCAGTGTTCAATGTCTCTTTTTCTCTTTCAAAGTCATCCAATTCTTCCGCTTGAGCGAGCTGGGTGGCAAGGATTTTTAACTTCTTCTTTAGGGTTTGGATCTCCTTCTCTTTATCATCAAGCACTTTCTAAGCCAAACTACCTTTATGGGCCTGTCCTTCTATTCACATTGTTTCGTTCTGTAAACTATTTATTTGGGCTTTGAGTGCTTTGTTCTCCACTCTCACCTTCCTTAAAAGGTTTAAAGTTTTTTCTTTACTTTCCTCCAGCTTGGACATCTGTATGGTAGCCTTGAGCAATCTGGTATTCAATATATCTCTAGTCTCTTTGTTGAGGTGTATTATGTCAGTAGTGGGAACATTTGAGAGTTTCACACTAACCTCTGACACCTTGTTCCCCATTGCCAAGGCTAAGCTAAGGGTGTCAGTGGCATCATCTCTTACAGTTTTTAGTGCCACATTGTGGTAATACAACCGTGATGCCTCATTATATAGTTCTATTTCCTCCTGGAAATTATTATCAGCCCTCTCTTGGTAAGATCCTAGCCAGTCTTCTTTGGATGCATGCTTGCTTGGAGTCTGCCCGTCAAATACATACTCTTGTATTTGCAATTCGGCTGTCTTGGGATCTTCTTGTTGTTGTTCTTTCACTAAATTCTTCTTATTCACACATCCCTTTGCTTCGCCTCTTTTAACCTGCACCAATTGCTATCCCTGTTCTACTTTCTACTTCTTGGGCCTACTGGTCATGTCCACTTCTTCAGTGTCCATGGGATTTGAGCCCCCTCTTTTTATTGAGCTCGCTGAATAGCTGACTAGTGATGAGAATTCCCCGGCTATTGCAACTACTTTAGCCAATTCTCTTTGGGGAGAAGCTACCCTCGTTAGCTGTTAGCCAGTGCTCTGCTCTATGTCGATATCCATTGGGGCAGGATTAGGGAAATCGTCCCAGTTTGCTGCTTCTGTAAGTCCAAGTACTTCAATATGTTCAAAAGGCCTGCATTTGTGGGCCTTTTGGAAATTATCTAGTGAGGGTCACAATTTACCACTTGTCCTAGGGAAAAATCCATGCCTCTAAGCAAGTTGGTAACAAGGGGAAAAGCATCCCTATTTCTAACAGTGTATGGTCCTAATTCCCATGGGAAAATCAAATTTGAGATTTTCTTAAAGTTCAAGAAGTGCTCTTCTTCAACAATGATTTTTTGGCAGATCAATTCCAGGGTGAAAACCCTAGCAGTTAAAAAAGCTGGCAGAATGTAGGGTGGATGTATGAATCCATACAACCTTATGGTCATTCCAAATTCTATGAGGAACCAGTCCCCTATTTTCTTGTTGTTTGACAACTGCAGCATTTTCCTCATCTCAGGAAACACCCTAGGTAACCTTTCTTAAAATAAGAGTTCATATATTTCAGTCATCAATTGGTTCATGATTTTACAGTAATCCATGGCCATATCAGCAGTGATTTCCAGCTCTGGTACTTGTAGGTCCTCCTCATTATAAGCTATAAGAATTCTCAGCAAAAAGGACTAGAATCTGAACTTTCTAGTGCCGTGGAAATTCGCTAACTAAGAACGGATGTTCTCAGCCAGGAACTCATCAAACTTAAGGCAGCAAGATTGACAGGATTGTCCAGGAAATTCAGGTTCGGCCAGACAAGTACTCAGGATGAACAAAAGACTCAATAGTGACTCAGTGACATAAGCGTTGGTATCTAGAACTAGGAATTGACTAGCTAGGGATATACACCACTAAGTTTCTTCATTGAATTGGTTGAGGTCAATAGGGTAAGACAAGTCGATGGGTTCACTATCAAGTTTAGAACAGGCCTTTAGGAAGGTTTCTTTACTTTTGTTTGCAGACTCTCTAAAACAATGTATAATACTTTCTTCCTAGTATTCTTGGGATATATGGATGAATTCATCTGGGATATGCAGGGTTTTGTGGATGACAGAAGCTTGGACTGAGCAAAGTATTTTAGACTTTGATTTATTCATAATGACACCTTTGGTGTCAAAGAAATTGTCTGCACACCATTCAAAAAACGCAGGGAAATGGGGGGTTTGACCAACAGATAAGAAATGGAAGAAAGATTTAGAAACACCGTAGGTATCTCCACCTCAGTCCTTAATAATTTCCAGTTTTCCTCTAGCGGTTTCAATAGCTTCTCCCACTAGGATAATATCAAAAATATCTGCATTCTCATCCACCAAACTCTCTTCTACCCTTCGACCTATGGCCTCAGGTTCTACATCATCTCTCACACCTACCACTTCTATTCTATCCATTTATAAATAGCACTGAGAGGGTATAAGGGGCCTACCTTTTTCTGCAGCACAATATCGTGTTTGGTTCGTGTTGGTGCTCTGTGTGTGCTTGGATATTCGGTGGCTTCGAGGTTTCAGAAAAGAAAAACCTTTGCAACTTCATGTGGACCCCTTTATAGCTTTTCACAAAGCATAACCTTCATGCCCTTCCCAAGCAGCTTGCACCATAGATATTACTCTTTGTGATCTTAAACATAGGTATGTGAGGTTCTTTGTGCTGCATATTTCTCTACTTTGCGTGTGGGCAACTCAACCATCGATCAAGACTGATTTTATTCATAACCGTTGATCTGGGTGGACTCTACCATTCTTCGCGAAGCGAGGTTCTGTTTCCCTCCATTCTAGTCAAGAATACGAAATGAACTATGACCGCTGATCTCCCTTCATTCTCATAGTGACCATCGATCTAAGCAGTACGTACCACTTTTCGCAATATGAAATTGCTGCCATGTCCTCGCAACTCTGGAGTGCAAAATCAATTTCAACCGTGGATCTTCTTGGATCCCATTCTCGAATGTTGGATGCCTCCATCCTTTAAACTATTTCGCAATATGGAAAAGTGGCTTTGGCCAGGCATGTTCATCGTGTGAAATGTTTTGACGGCGTTGATCTGCAATCCAATCAATCTCAGCCTTCGATCATGAGTCCTACTTAAGGCCTTCAGCGCGCCCGATGTTCTATTTTTTACCCTATTTCTTTGATCCACAGACTCTTTTGTTGCTTTCGACATTCACCACCGAGGCTTATTCCAATGGCTGAGTGCTATTTTGTGTGTGCCATTAGCTCCTTCTGCGAACACTAAGAGACCTTCCCAACACCTCTCGACGAGGCTGAAATTCTCGGGTATCTCTTATGACCAAAATTTAAAAGAGTGTTAATAGGATCATTTCTTATTTAATCAAGGGTCACCTCACACCACAAGTGTCCTCCCTAAAGACACCTAAATTTATGTTTGATGCCCTAACCAAATTTTTTGAAGGGAAGAACATAAACCGGAAGATGAATCTGAGAAACCAACTGAAGAATGTAAAGATCCAGAATGCAAATACCATCCAGTCTTACTTTATAAGGGTATCTCAGATCAAGGAACAACTAGAAGCAGTACATGAAGAAGTGGAGAATGCAGATATTGTAATGACCACCTTGAATGGTCTCCCTAGATCATGGGACTCCTTTATTCAAGGAATCTGTGCCAGAAAGAAGTTAGTCAAGTTCAGTAGACTATGGGAAGAATACTCTCAAGAAGAATCTCAAATAGAAGCCTGAGAAGAAAAGATGGGAAATGAAGATCAAGATCTTACAGTACACTCCAAGAAAACTAGAAGAAGTTCTCATCACCCCAGAGGTAAGAATTCTCATCAAAGAGATTTCACTAGAAAAGACTTATCCAAATTAAGATGCTATACATGTGATGAAAGAGGACACTTTACCAAAGACTATCCTAGAAACAAGGTTAAATCCCATAAGAAGAAGGGAAACAAGAGAAGAAATCATGCTCATGCTGCAGAGGATGATGAACCTTCCAAAAAGAGAACCAGATATGAAAGTGAAGATTCTTCCAGTGATGAAGAATATGTTTTGATTTCCGCTCTCATGGGAAACATTACTCATGGAAGCAATGATTGGCTTATAGACAGTGGGGCTTCTAAGCATATGACAGGATTCAAGGAATCCTTTATGAAACTATCAAAACATGAATCACCTCACAAGGTGAAGCTCGGAGATGACTACCAGTATCCAATAAAAGGTAGTGGGGAGTCCTCCTATAAGCTAGACTCTAGAAATTCGATGATAATGAAAGAAGTATTATTTGTACCAGGACTAAAGAAGAATATCCTCTCCATATATACTTTAGATGCAAAAGGAATGAGGGTTTCATTTATAGATGGCCAAGTCATCATGTGGCCAACTTGGAAAGACTATTGATGATGCAGTAGTGATTGGGGAACAAGAAGGAGGATTGTACAAATTGAAGGGCCATCCAGAACAAGCCTTGCTCCATGACATAGTAGAGCCAAATGAACTTTGGCATAGAAGGATTGCACATGTGCATTATAGAGCACTACCACTTGCAAGCAAAGTTGTTGAAGGTCTTCCATAAATTCAATCAAAACATGATGGGGTTTGTAAAGGATGTGCAAAAGGAAAGAACACAAAGAATACATTTCCAAGTAGAGAGAGCAAAGCAAAAGGAATCTGGGAAATCATCCACTCTGATGTATGCTGTCCAATGTCATCAAGTTATCTAAGCGGGTATGTATACTATGTTTATTTTATGGATGATTTTTCTAGGAAGACATGGATTTACTTCATGAAGAACAAAGATGAAGTATTCAACAAGTTCAAGAAATTCAAAGCCTTGATCGAGAACCACACTGAAAAGAAGATCAAGAATTTTCGATCAAATAATGGCGGAGAATTCACATCAAATGAATTCAAAGAGTTATGCAAAGACTCGGGGATTAAGAGGGAGTTGTCCACCCCATATAATCCACAACAGAATGGGATTGCAGTAGGGAAGAATAGAACTATCATGGAAGCTACAAGAGCAATGATTCATGATCAAGATCTTCCTATGCATCTATGGGCAGAAGCTGCTAGAACGACGGTGTATGTATAGAACCATACTCCACACAGAGTTACTGAGAACAGGACACCTAAAGAAGTTTTTTTCGGCAATAAACCTGAAGTCAGCCATCTCAGAATATTCAACTGTCCAATGTACATACACATTCCAAAAGAGAAGAGAACTAAATTAGAAACTTCAAAAAAGAAGGGTATATTTGTGGGATACTCTGAAAGCTCGAAGGCTTATAGAATATACTTCCTAGGATTCAAGAAGATCGACATCAGCAGGGATGTGACATTTGATGAAGACACAGCTTACAACAAATATAGAAAAATACCTACTGAAGTTCCTGAAGAATCGTAAGCACCCAGGATCCATGATACAACCATGAACGAAGAAGCTCAAGAAGAATATTGATAATTTGAAGAACCTCAAGAACCTGTAGATACACCTCAGGAGAAGAATCCTCATAAGAGGAAACCTGCTTGGGTACGAGAAGCTATCCAAGGTGCGGAAAGATATGGGGCTCCAGAAGAGAATCATAGAGAAAGAAAGAGGACTAGATCCTACTCCCGATATGTAGCTTTATTATGTGATTTCATCAATAAAGAACCTTCCAATTATGAAGAAGCAATAGAATGGAAAGAATGGAAGGATGCTATGATCGAAGAGTATCAATCAATCATGAAGAATGATGTTTGGGATGTTGTCCCAAAACTAGAAGGAAAGTTTTTCGTAACTTCCAAATGGATCTACAAGATCAAGCATGCTGCAAATGGTAGCATAGAAAAATATAAAGCAAGATTTGTTGCTCGTGGTTTCTTCTAGAAAGAAGGAATAGATTATGTAGAAAATTTTGCACCTATAGCTAGATACACTTCCATCATATTAGTACTTTCTCTGGCTGTAGTGATGAAGTGGAAGATACACCAGATGGATGTCAAGACTGCTTTCTTGAATGGTGTAGTAGAAGAGGAAGTGTATGTGGAACAACCACTCGGTTTTGAGACACATGACAAGGAGTCTCATGTGTGTAGATTGAATAAATCCCTGTATAGTTTGAATCAGGCTCCTAGGACATGGTACGACATAATTGACAACTTTCTATCTAGTTTAGGCTTTACTAAGAGTAAAGCAGATTCCAACCTTTACTACAAGGTTGAATATGGAAACCCAGTGATGGTCCTACTGTATGTAGATGATCTGTTTGTAACAGGTATGGATAGGTTGATTGCTGATACGAAGAGGAAGCTTGTTGCCGAGTTCAAAATGAAGGAATTGGGTATGATGCATTATTTCCTAGGCATGGAGGTGTGGCAGAATGCAGATGGAATTTCCCTGGGACAAGGGAAATATACAGTAGAGATCCTGAAGAGATTTGGGATGATGGATTGCAAGGCCATTACCACACCTATGGCATCGAACCTGAAGCTATTGAGTGATTCTTCATCAGAAGCGATTGATGCTATGATGTATCGTCGGAAGATTGGGTCCTTGATGTACCTAACGAACACGATACCAAATATTTGCTTGCTGTGAACACCTTGAGCCAGTTCTTGAAAGATCCGATACATGTTAACTTGATTGCTGCAAAGTGTATTCTAAGGTACCTGAGGGGTATAGTTGATTATGGGCTCAAGTATGAGGCGAATCAGAAGATTAACTTGGAGGTTTATGTTGATTCAGATTGGGCAAGCAGTGCCATCGATAAGAAGAGCACTTCAGGGTGTTGCTTCAGTATGGGATCATGCGTGATATATTGGTTTAGCAGGAAGAAATCCTGTGTGGCACTAAGTACAGCTGAAGCATAGTATGTCGCAACTTGTTTAGCTAGTTGTGAGGCAGTATGGCTGAGGAAGCTACTGTCTGATTTATTTGATCTCCAGTTAGATGATACTTGTATATATTGTGACAACCAAAGTTGTGTGAAGTTGTTGAAGAACCCGGTGTTCCATGACAAGTCGAAGCATATCAAGATCAAATATCACTATATCAGGGATATGGTGCAGAGGGGAGCAGGGAAGCTCCAATATGTTGCAATAGATGAACATATAGCTGATGTGTTTACAAAGCCATTATCCATAGTGAAGTTTGAATACTTCAAGGAGAAGCTTGGTGTTCTCCAGATCGTAGTTCCTTCCAAGGGGAAGTGATGAGTCCGTGAGCCATTCTGACATGGTGAGAGGATTGGTTCCTTCCATGGTCAGGTGTAAGGGCTGAGCCATTCTATCATGGTGAGAGGATTGGTTCCTTCCATGTCAGATATGAGTGTTGAGCCATTCTGATATGACTGTAGGATTGGTTCCTACATGATTCGATGTAAGGGCTATTGCCATTCTTGGAATGGAGGTTCCTGGTCAGTTACCAGGAATACTTGATCTAGGACTGAGGGAAATTCTGATATGACTGAGGTATGTGTTCCCACATGATCAGATATGAGTGCATGTCCATTCTGATGTGATTGAGGGATGTGCTCCCACTTGATCAGATAGAAGGGCTGATGCCATTCTCTAGGAGAATGGAGGCACCTGGTCAGTTACCAGGAACCCTCAACCTAGATTTGAGAGCCCTTCTGACATGGTTGTGGGATGTGTTCCCCCCATGGTCAGATGTAAGTGAAAATCCCTTCTGACATGGTTGCGGGATGTGTTTCCCCCATGGTCAGATGTAAGTGTGGAGCCCTTCTGACATGGTTGCAGGATGTGTTTCCCCCATGGTCAGATGTAAGTGTAGACCCCTTCTGACATGGTTGCGGGATTTTTTCCCCCCATGGTCAGATGTAAGTGTAGAGCCCTTCTGACATGGTTGTGGGATGTCTTCCCCCTATGGTTAGATGTAAGTGCAGATCCCTTATGACATGGTTTTGGGATGTGTTCCTCCCATGGTCAGATATAAGTGCACAGCCTTTCTGACATGGTTGCAGGATGTGTTCACCCCATGGTCAGATATAAGTGTAGAGCCTTTCTGACATGGTTGAAGGATGTGTTCCCCCCATGGTCAGATGTGAGTGCAGAGACTTTATGATGTGATTATAGGATTGGTTCCTACATGATCAAATGTGAGTGCTGGGCATGCCTTTCTGACATGGTTGTGGATGTGCTCCTCTCATGGTCAAATGTAAGTGCTAGGCGGGCCATTCTGACTTGGTGTCAGATATAAGCGCTAAAGAAGACCTACATGGAGGCTAGGCCTACAACGAGCATGAAAAAGGGTTGGCTATGTAGAACTTCCTGTGATGAGAAGAATCATGAGATAGCACCCATGATGATCTAGTGATGATGATCCAGCAGTGATGATACAAATCGAGTGATGATCCAGATCCAGTGATGATGCCCAGTGGTGATCTAGATCCAGTGATGATGTCCAGTAATGATCTATATCTGAAGATGAAGATGACTTGAAGATGAAGATGACTTGAAGATGACGAGGACTTGACGATGATCCAGATGATACAGAGAAGAAGACTTGTGTTGATAAATTATGTCAAGAGAATACCTTCCTAGTTAAGAGGGAGTGTTGATGTAATTGTCACTTTAGAATGTATTTACTTGTATTTCTTATGTATTCTAACCCGATGTTTATTCCAGGATGTATTTGTAATGTACTTGAGTCATGTCATGCCCCTATGTTCAAATCGGGAGGTTCTATAATGTAAACAAGTCATGTCAAGTCATTGTGGGTAACCCTCCTATTGATCAAGGGTTAAAGTCCCCGCAGTTCTAGGGAACTAGGGTTATTAGACTCTCCTAGAGAAGTCAGCCCTAGTATGGTTTAGTCAAGTTGGGAATTAGTATAAATAGAGAGCTATCCTCTCTATTTATCACACACTCACTCACACTCAATTGTAGCGCATAGCTAAGGAGGAAGAAGACACTGGGGCTAGGAAGAAAGAGGTTACTGCTGTCGGGAGATCATCTTACTATTTTGAGGTTTTACTTTTCGTGTTGATTCTATCTCTGAGAAAGTTGTGGGGTTTTCTCCATTGATGGTTTTCCCAAGGAAAAACACTATGTTCATTGTCTCTTGTGTTTGATTGTTGTGCTTGTTATTCTCTCAGTTAAAGATCCTAATATAATACTAGCTTAATGTTAAAAATCTAACAACACATACTCCATCGGAAGTTTGGATGGAGGGAAAACCTTCAACCATGTTATCATTGTGAAGCTGCTTCAAATATTTGAAATTCATATGGCCAAATCTCTCATGCCAAATCTTGCTAGTGTTGTTAGCATGAGACAATAAAGCTATAGGAGGAGAAACAGGAAAGAAATGTGAAAACTCATAATCTTTGGTAGAGTGATTTGCAATACCTTTCACTACAAGCTTTCCAATGGATTTTTCTGTAATCTCAACTAAGTCTGAATTGAATGTGACCCTCTTGGGAGAGTCTTTATGTTTCATCTAGTAAACAGATAACAGGTTAGCAGCAAGGGAGGGTACATATAAGACATTCTTGAACTTACCATGCTTCGCTCTGACTGAGTCCCTTCCTTATGCTGGAATCTGGGAATCATCTCCCATGTGAATATTAGGAACCTTTGATAGTGAAAGAGTACAAAAGGATTCTTTGGAGGAAAATGTGTGGTTGGAGGCTCCAAAATTTATAATGTATGTTGAGGATGGAGAGAGAGTTTCTTTCAAAGCATGACACCTTTTGACATCTTCTATTGATGCTTCTTCATCGGGATTTTTTTCTCTTGTAGGAGCAATGTTGTGTTGCTTGAGAAGAGAGGACATCTCATCAAGTTGCTTCCTTATACAATGTTCTTAAATATGGTATCCTTTTTCACAATACGGACATAACTTATTTTCAAATTTATTCTTCTTAGAGCTAGAGGCCCCTTCGGAAGCTTGTTGATTTGGTTTAGGATTCAAATCAGCTTCCTTGGACTCCTTATTCTTTGATTTCCCATTTGCTTGTGATTTGGAGGAGTCAGTAACCAACAGAGCTTGATATTTCGTTAGTCTGGATGACTCCCATTCAAATCAATTTGTCTTGTTATTTGATTAAGGACTTGGAGAATGAATTTAGAGAAGGTAGTTTCCAATCAGGAAAGATTTCCCGCTTGGAATGAAACATAGATACATAGACAGAGTACTCAGGACCTAGTTTGCTGAGTATTGAAAGGACATTCTTCTCATCCTTTCGCTCTATCTCACACTGTCTACATTGTAGCACTAAAGACTTGAATTTGGAGAAGAATTGCTTAATAGTCTCGAAACTGTTGGGATGTAAAGATACCAAATCATTCTCCAGAATGTGTCCTTGAAGCTCATCTTGTTTTTTAAACAAGATATCAAGATTCTCCCAGGATTCTCTAGTAGTCCTCAATCCTTCTAGATGAAAGAGGAGATCTCTAGAAATATAAGTACATAAGTACCCGAATGCTTCATTACAACAGTTTAGGAACTTGTTCCGCTCTACCGACTGATGAGGTTCAACCTCCCATCCATGTATAATCATGTGGTAGACATTCTTGTGGAAGGTCAACTTCATATCAATCCTCCAATCAAGGTAATTGGAAGTTGTGAGGATCTGTGGCTCAGGAGTTTGAGAACTCATCATTGCTCGTGCAGAAAGAAAGAAAATAGTTCTTTCAAGCTACGTAGCACCTATCAATTTCACTGCAAATAACACTAAAACATAAGAACTATTAGAATCATTCTTTTCCTCCAGAGATGAACATGTTTACAGGTTCTGTCGCGCCCTCTCCGCTACTCTGAATGAATCCAGAGCTAGCAAATTTTCATAGGGGGCTTCTGTGGAAACCCAACTACTTCTGATGTTCGATGAGGAGAAACAAGCATGAAACCTTCCTGAGAAGGCTTTGATACCATGTTATAATTTGAATGCCATTTAGATCTTCAGGAAGAGAGTTCTGATTATGTTGCAGCAATTGAATGGAGAATGAAAATACAAATCCAACAAGACAAACCACACAGGAAATGGACAAGTATTGCTCAGGAATTTACAGTATATTCATCATTATAATATTCGGTGTACAATAGATTACAGATAGGTAGAATTTGAATGCATGAGTAATCAATTCAAATCCTCCAAGTGGATAAGACTATATCTAACTAAATCTCTAACTCAAGGTCTCCCAATCAATATCAGAGTTCAAATAGACAACTCCCCGATGACCAATAACTCCAACATGCAGTAACGACTAGTTAACTCAGTGAAACTGAGAGTGAGGTAGGTAGGAAAAGCACTCCTCCCCATGCATTCCCCATGCAACCATGCATTAGTAGCACTAGCCTAACTGATTTTTAATTAACTGATTATAACTGAGGGATAACTAAGACTAACTAGTGCTAACACCAACTGACTGAAGTAGGTTGGTGCCAGGACTCCCAGTGGATCCTAAAATGTACGGATTGGTCTAGGAGGCACCCTCACTAATGCATGCACATGCAGTAAGTGGAATTTAACCTCTAGCATTGTCCCCCACACTTTAATGAATGGTACATGTGGCCCCATTGGGCCATGTGGACCCAATTTCACTAGTTGACTCATTTAATTAATTTAAGGTTCCTAATTTAGGCAATAATTAATCTAATAGACATTTGACCAAGGGAGGATTAATAATCCTAACAATACTAGATGAAAGTATTTAAGAAAGAGGAAGAAATTGTATTCAATGAGGAATACATGTTTCTTGTTATAAAAGAGACAAGAGAAGATACTGGTTCATAGCTCTATGATGTGTTAACTAGTATACAAAGAGGAGTGATTGAGTATATGATTGTAATAAAAAAAACGAGAGATAAATTACTTTTTGAAAGAGAATTTGTAGGCAGAGAGCATGAGAAGGATATTGCAAAGGGAGATATCTTCAAAGGTATTTAGGAAGTTTGGGTGGCAGCAATGTCTGGGACAACATCTACAACAATCTCAAGAGTTGTAGCAGAAATTAAATCAAGGAAGGTTGAATAAGGTAACCAGTAGTTTAAAAATGAATGTACAGAATGCAGTAAAGTGAAGTGGGAGAGTAATCAAAACAAGATTTGTTTTCAGCAGAAAATTAAATTGAAGGATGCCATAGATAAATTGTGGAAATTGATGAAAATTCCTAAGAAAAGCTAGAGCAAGGTAAAGCAGGCAGACCACTGTAAAGTTGAATGGAGAGTGAAGAATGATGAAGGTAAAGATAGTGGAGTACTACAACATAAGTTTTGGAATCCTGGAAGGTTACAACCAAAGAAAAATGAAGATAGTGAAGCTTATGGACAACAACAAACAAAATTTTGGGATCCAGGAAGATGTGGGCTTATTAAGATGTATAATCATGAGATCATGTCTTCTTTCTACTTTGGGAGTCTGATGCAGGAGCATTAGCTCTCAAGACCAACTAATAATTTTTTTATCAGACCTTAAGCTCTAGACATTTTCCCAAGGAGGGGTCAGCTGTAGAGACATCGTAAACTTTGATGTAAAGTATTTTATTTTCCTAGCAAGTCTAGATATGATAAAATATCTAATCTGATAGGTGTCCGTAGAGGATGAGTCATGTAACTAGCGTGATGCAGGAGCATCATGGAATGCCAACAATGTGATGAGTTGGTCACACGTTGTGGCATATTTTTGGTTGTTTTGTTGAGTCATAGTTTGTTATCAATGATAGGAATGATGGCGGATCATGACTCCCTATGAGGAGATCAAGTCGCAAGTTGTTTTTGTGACAGGGATGTTTCATCATGCTTTATAGTTGTTTTTTGTTTGTTGCAGGACCACTCGATTGGGGAGGTAATAATTTAGCTTAAAGAGGCAGGTTAGAGAAGTGTGAGGGGTTCTGTTCTTCAGGGTTAGAATTCCAATTCACAGAAGGTAACATCAAACCTACGTCTGGCTTCCACTTGTAAATATTTTGAGAAGACTAAAGAAGGAGAGTCGAGTTGTGTGTTTGTTTGGTTGCTTAATAGAAGGATTAGATGTGTGTTTGCAATGTTATCAGTCTAAATGCATTTATTGTTTGAATGATGTATCCATGAGGAGCCGACTTTGGCGGTTTTCTGAGCATCTATGTATTTCTGTGAATTTGTTAATTCATGCATGAAATCATTACTTGAATAGTTGAAATAGGTCATAGATGCATGCATAGAATTGTTAGGATAATGAATCATGAATATTGCAAGCTAGATTGATCGATTCTCTGATCAATCAGCGCAGCACGCAAATTTTCTACCCTTAACAAGTTTTGCAAAGAATGAACAGCGGGGATTGAGTCCGCAGACGAAGATCTGATGGTCTAGGAGAGATCCACAATAGAAGTTGCGAGGGTGATAATGGATCTACAAAGATCCATGAGATTCACATCAAAGTGTTAGTTTTTCAACATTAATCTAGCATTATTAGGATCTTTAACTGAGAGAATAACAAGTATAGCAATCAAACACAAGAGATAATGAACACAGTGTTTTTCCTCAAGGAAACCATAAAGGAGAAACCCCACAACTTCCTCAGAGATAGAATCAGAACCAAAACAGTAAAAGCCCCAAAACAGTAAGTGATCTCCCAACAGCAGTAATCTTCTTCTTGTCTAGCCCCAGTGTCTTCTCCTTCCTCAACTATGTGTGACACTTGAGTGTGTATGACTTGCGTGATAAATAGAGACTCCAGTTCTCTATTTATACTAATCCCAACATGACTAAAACCCTATTAGGGCCGACCTCTACTAGGAGAGTCTAATAACCCTAGTGCCCCAGAACTGTGGGGACTTTAACCCTTAGACAATCGGAGGGTTACCCACTATGACTTGACATGACTTGTTTACATAATTGATCCTCCTGATCGAAACATCGAGGCATGACAATATGACTCAATTAAATTATAGATACATCCCAAAATAAACATCGGTTTACAATACATAAGATACATAGATGAATACATTCTGAATTTACAAATACATCAACACTCCCTCTTAACTAGGAAGGTATTCTTTCGACACAATTTTCAGCACTGGTCTTCTTCTCTGCATCAACTGGATCATCTCGTCATCTGTATCTCAATTATTATGAGTCTTCAAGTCATATTCATTCTTCGAATCTGGATCATCATGGGATATCATCACTGGATATGGATCATCACTCAATCTGGATCATCACTGGTCATCATCACTGGATCTAGATCATCACTAGATCTGGATCATCACTGGGAATCATCACTGGATCTGGATCATCACTCGATCTAGATCATCACTGCTTGATCATCATCACTGGATCTCGATCATCACTGGATCTATATCATCACTGGTAATCATCATCATGGGTGCTATCTCATGATTCTTCTCATTGCAGGAAGTTCTACAGAGCCATCCCTTTTTCATGCTGGTTGTAGGCCTAGCCTCCATGTAGGTCTTTCTTCAGCGCTTATATATAACACTAAGTCAGAATGGCCCACCCAACACTTACATCTGACCTACTCATCAGAAAGGAACGCCCAGCACTCACATCTGATCATGTAGGAACCAATCCTATAATCATATCAGAAAGGCCTAGCACTCACATTCACCAGCATGATAGGAACCCAAACTACTATCATCTATGAAATGGCTTAGCACTTACAACCACCAGCATGATAGGAACCCAAACTACTATCATCTATGGAAAGGAACAACACTCACATCCACCAGCATGGTAGGAACTCAAACTACTACCATCTATGGAAAGTCTCAGTACTTATAATCACCAGCATGGTAGGAACTCAAACTACTACCATCTGTGAAAAGGCACAACACTTATAGTCACCAGCATGATAGGAACTCAAACTACTATCATCTGTGAAATGGCTTAGCACTTACAACCACCAACATGATAGGAACCCAAACTACTATCATCTGTGAAATGGCTCAACACTTACAACCACCAGCATGATAGGAACCCAAACTATTATCATCTGTGGAAAGGCCACTGCACTTACATCTGATCATGTGGGAACACATCCCTCGGTCACATCAGAATGGTTCTCAGTCCTAGACTGAGGATCCCTTGTACCTCACCAGGTAGCTCCATTCAAAGAATGGAAGTACCCCTTATATCTGACACTAAGTCAGAATGGCTTAGCACTCATATCTAACATGGGAGGAACCTAATCCTTTACCCATGACAGAATGGCTTCAACCCTTACATCTGATCAAGTGGGAACACATCCCTCTATCACATCAAAATGGCCATGCACTCATATATGATCATGTGAGAGAACATCTCATGATCATATCAGAACAGCCCTCAGTCCTAAACTGAGTTTTCCTGGTACCTCACCAGGCAACTCCATTCCAAGAATCGAAATATCCCTTATATATGATCATGTAGGAACCAATCTTGCAGTCATATCAGAATGGCTTAACACTTATTTTTTTCATGGAAGGAACCAATCCTCTCACCATGATAGAATGGCTTAGCCCTTACATCTAACCTGCTCGTCATAATGGCTATGGATCTCAGCACTCATATCTGTCATGGAAGGAACCAATCCTCTCACCATGACAGAATGGCTCAGCCCTTACATCTGACTATGGAAGGAACCAATCCTCTCACCATGTCAGAATGGCTATGGGACGCATCACTTTCCCTTGGAGGAAACCTCGATCTGGATAACACCAAGCTTGTCCCTGAAGTACTCAAACTTCAATCTGGCCAATGGCTTCATCAATACATCAGCTATTTGTTCCTCCGTCGTGACATATTGGAGCTTCACTACTCCCTTCTGCACCATATCCCTAATATAGTGATACTTGATATCAATATGCTTTGACTTGTCATGGAACACTAGATTCTCTGACAACTTCACGCAACTCTGGTTGTCACAATGTATACAAGTAGCATCCAACTGGAGATCAAATAAATCAGACAGTAGCTTCCACAACCATACTACCTCACAACTAGTTCAACAAGTTGCGACATACTCTGCTTCAGTTGTACTCAGTGCCACACAGGATTTCTTCCTACTAAACCAAGAGATCACACCTGATCCCATACTGAAGCAACATCCTGAAGTGCTCTTCCTGTCGATGGAACTGCCTGCCCAATCTAAATAAACATAAACCTCCAGGTTAATCTTTTGATTCGCATCGTACTTGAGCCCATAATCAACTGTACCCTTCAGGTACCTTATAATATGCTTTGTAGCAATCAAGTGAACATTTCTCGGATTTGTCAAGAAATGGCTCAAGGTGTTCACAGCAAAGCAAATGTTTGGTCTTGTGTTCGTCAGGTACATCAATGACCCAATCATCTGATGATACATCATAGCATCAACCGTATCTGACGAAGCATCACTCAATAGCTTCAGGTTCGATGCCATAGGTGTGGCCATTGTCTTGCAGTCCATCATCCCAAACCTCTTCAGGATCTCTACTGCATACTTCCCTTGTCCAAGAAAGATTCCATCTGTACTATGCCACACCTCCATACCTAGAAAGTAATGCATCATGCCCAATTCCTTCATCTCGAACTCAGTAGCAAGATTTCTCTTTGTATCAACAATCAACCCATCTGTACCTGTCACAAATAGATGATCTACATATAGTAGAAGCATCACTGGGTTGCCATCTTCAAACTTGTAGTAAAGGTTGGAATCTGCTTTACTCTTGGTAAAGCCCAAACTGGATAGAAAGTTGTTAATTCTGCCGTACCAGGTCCTGGGTTCCTGTTTCAAACCGTACAAGACTTTCTTCAATCTGCATACGTGAGACTCTCTGTCATGTGTCTCAAAACCGAGTGGTTGTTCTACATACACTTCCTCTTCCACTACACCATTCAAGAAAGCAGTCTTGACATCCATCTGGTGTATCTTCCATTTCATCACTGTAGCCAAATAAAGTACTAATCTAATGGAAGTGTATCTGGGTACAGGTGCAAAGGTTTCTTCATAATCTATTCCTTCTTTCTAAGAGAAACCCCGTGCCACAAATCTTGCCTTATACTTTTCAATGCTACCGTCTGCAGCATGCTTGATCTTATAGATACATTTGGAAGTTACAACTGACTTCCATTTTGGTCTTGGGACAACATCCCAAACATCATTCTTCATGATCGATTGATATTCTTCAATCATAGCATCCTTCCATTCTTTCTGGTCTGCTGCTTCTCCATAACTGGAAGGTTCTTCATTAATGAAATCACATAGTAAAGCTACATACCCAAAGCAGGCTCTGGTCCTCTTTCTTTCTCTGTGATTCTCTTCTGGAGCCCCATATCTTTCCACACCTTGGATAAGTTCTTGTACCCAAGCAGGTTTCCTCTTATGAGGATTCTTCTCCAGAGGTGGATCTATAGGATTCTGGGTGCTTCTGCTTCTGCTTCTTTAGGTTCTTCAACAGGTATCTTTCTGGATTTGTTGTAAGCTGTGTCTTCATCAAATGTCACATCCCTGCTGATGTCAATCTTCTTGTATCCTGGGAAATAGATTATGTAGGCCTTTGAGCTTTCAAATTATCCCACAAATATACCCTTCTTTCTTGAAGGATCTAATTTTGTCCTTTTCTCCTTTGGAATGTGTATGTACACTGGACAGCCGAATATTCTGAGATGGATGACTTCTAGTTTCTTGCCGGAGAAGACTTCTTCAAGAGTCTTGTTCTCGAGTACTCTATGTGGAGTACGGTTTTGTACATACACCACTGTTCTAGCAACTTCATCCCAAATATGCATAGGAAGATCTTGATCATGAAGTATTTCTCTTACAGCTTCCGTGATAGTTCTATTCTTCCTTTCTGCAACCCCATTCTATTGTGGATTATAAGGAGTGGACAACTCCCTCTTAATCCCTTATTCTTTGCATAGCCTCTTGAATTCATTTGAAGTGAATTCTCCGCCATTGTCTGATCGAAAAGTCTTGATCTTCTTTTCAGTATGGTTCTCGATCAAGGCTTTGAATTCCTTGAATTTGTTGAATACTTCGTCTTTGTTCTTCATGAAGTAAACCCATATCTTCCTAGAAAAATCATCAATAAAGGAAGCATAATATGCATACCTGCTTAGTGAGCTTGATGACATAGGACTGCATACATTGGAGTGGATGATTTCCAATATTCATTTTGCTTTGCTTTTGCTACTTGGAAATGTCTTCTTTTTGTTCTTTCCCTTTGCACATCCTTTGTAGACCCCATCATGTTTTTCTTGGATTTTTGGAAGACCTTCAACCGCTTTGCTTGCAACAAGTAGTGCTATGTAATGCACATGTGCAAGCCTTCTATGCCAAAGTTCACTTGGCTCTACTGTATCATGGACCATTGCTTGTTCTGGATGGCCCTTCAATTTGTACAATCCTCCTTCTTGTTCTCCAATCACTACCGCATCATCGATAGTCTTTCCTCTAGGCCACATAATGACTTGACCATCTATGAATGCAACCCGCATTCCTTTTGCATCCAATGCTAATATGGAGAGAAGGTTCTTCTTGAGTCCTGGTACAAACAATAATTCCTTCATTGTTAGAGACTTACCAGAGTCTAGTTTATATGAAGATTCCCCACTACCTTTTATTGGATATTGGTAGTCATCTCCTAGTTTCACCTTGTGACGTTATTCATGTTCTGATAGTCTTACAAAGGATTCCTTGAATCCAGTCATATGTTTGGAAGCCCCACTATCTATGAGCCAATCATCACTTCCATGAGTAATGTTACCTGTGAGAGAGAAAATCAAAACATATTCATCCTCGCTTGAAGAATCTTCACTTTTATATCTGGATCTCTTCCTGGAAGGTTCATCATCCTCTGCAGCATGAGTATGATGTCTTATTTTGTTCCCCTTCTTCTTATGAGATTAGTTCTTACTCTTAGGACAGTCTTTTGCAAAGTGTCATTTTTCATCACATGTATAACATCTCAACCTATATAGGTCCTTTCTATTGTTATCCTTAGAATGAGAGTTCTTACCTTTGGAGTAATGAGGATTTCTTCTTCCCTTCTTGGAGTGAACTGTGAGGGCTTGATCTTCACATCCCATCTTCTCTTCTCGGGCTGCTATCCGAGCTTCTTCTTGAGATCATTCTTCCCATAGTCTGCTGAACTTGACTAACTTATTTCTTTCACAGATTCCTTGGATAAAAGAATCCCATGACCTAGGAAGGCCATTCAAAGTAGTCATCATAATCTCTGCATTTTCTACTTCTTCATCAACAGCTTCTAATTGTTCCTTGATTTGAGAAACCCTTGTGAAGTAGGGATGGATAGTCTCTACATTATGAATCTTCACATTCTTCAGTTGATTCCTCATATTCATCTTCCAGTTTATGTTCTTCCCTTCAAACAACTTCATTAGGGCATCAAACATAGCTTTAGGTGTCTTGAGAGAGGACACATATGGGATAAGGTGATCCTTGATAGAATCAGCAATGATCCTCTTTGCCATAACCATATTCTTCTTATGTAATGCCTTTGCCTCATCTCCCTCTGGAACTGGAACCTCCTCATGGATGTAGGAGTCTAATTCATTCTCTCCCAGGACCAGGGAGATCCTATACTTCCAAGCTCGGAAGTTATCAACTCCCTCAAGCTTTTCATCAAGCTTGGTATGATGAGACATCTTATCTGAGAACCTCAAATGGAAGTACAAAATATTTTAGATCTTACCAGGTTCAAGATGTTGGATCTGAAACTTGAGCTGAAGTCCTACAGAGCTGGTTCAAGAGCAAATTAGGGTTTTGGTTTTCCAGAGTTCTGTCCACCCAAATGCTTTGAAATTTGTCGCTAACTTCGATTTTGGGGAGGAGATATATCCAGGCCTGGTCTCACTAAAAAATTCCTCTTCTGTGAAAAGCCCTAATTTTAGGCAGTAGTGATAGGTCCAAAACAGAAAAACCTCAGAATTGGATTCTGCTTCAACAGAAAGATGCGCCCTAAGGAGGATATTTTTTCCACCTTACTTTTGCTAAAAATCTGTGGAGGAAGATCCACAAACTAGGAATCCCTAGATCCCGTAGCTGCACAGTGTCTTCTTCTCAGGTTAGCTCTGATACCATGTTAGTTTTTCAACATTAAGCTAGCATTATTAGGATATTTAACTGAGAAAATAACAAGTACAGCAATCAAACACAAGAGACAATGAACACAATGTTTTTCCTTGGGGAAACCATAAAGGAGAAAACCCCACAACTTCCTGAGAGATAGAATCAGCACCAAAATAGTAAAATCCCCAAAATAGTAAGTGATCTCCCAACATCAGTAATCTTCTTCTTGTCTAGCCCCAGTGTCTTCTCCTTCCTCAACTATGTGCTACACTTGAGTGTGTATGACTTGTGTGATAAATAAAGACTCCAGTTCTCTATTTATACTAATCTCGACATGACTAAAACCCTACTAGGGCCGACCTCTACTAGGAGAGTCTAATAACCCTAGTGCCCCGAAACTACGGGGACTTTAACCCTTAGACAATCAGAGGGTTACCCACTATGACTTGACATTAATTGTTTACATAATTGATCCTCCCGATCGGAACATCGGGGCATGAAAACATGACTCAATTACATTATAGATACATCCCAAAATAAACATCGGGTTACAATACATAAGATACATAGATGAATACATTCCGAAGTTACAAATACATCAACACAAAGAGTAGAATGATGGTAGTGGAGAAGGCCACAAAGATCAGATGGTTGGAAAATTTGGGGAAGGAAAGTTGCGGGGGAGCAACTTTGGAAAGTTGGTTGGGCACCTTGCATCCCGCATCCTGCAACTCACATGTAGAAAGCTGTTGCAGAAATAGAGTTGCAGAAAATTTGTTGTGGAAGCAGAATTGCGGGGAGCTAATTTTAGAGTAGAATTTGGCCGAGGGATAAATTTGGTAATCCTGCTAAGTGTAGGAGCCACCAAATCTTGGAGGTGCTGGTTGGGTTGGCTGTGGTTGATCCCACCTACGCCACAATTTTTCTCCTTCAAAGAGATGATCTCCTTTAAAGATACAAAGTCTAGATTATTACAAACATGTGGAAATGTCTCTCCTTAAAAGAGACGATCTCCTCTAAAGATACAAAATCTAGATTCTCACGAACATGTGGCAATGTCTCTCCCTCAAAGAAATGATCTGCTTTGACAAGGGATGATCTCTCACAATTATGTGACATAAAATGGAAGCCCTCACAATCAATGGAAGAGGTCATAATTGGGTTTGTTGCTTAGAATCAAGCATTTCCATCATCATTACAATTGTCTCCACATTCTAATACTTTTGATTGCAAACATGAATTCTTTCGGATGAAGTGTTCAAATGGCCTCTTTCAACACTGCGCCATCTTAGTTTGTGTCCAAGGCTCAAACAATGATTTTTTTGCAATATTTAGATCTCGATGCCTTGTTGCATCCTTTAGAGGCCACCAAAATATGCAACATATGTTCTCCCTCTTGAAATTTTCACAAAGGGGATAAAACCATAAATACATGGCAATACCTCAATTTTAGTTGTCCCTAACTTTTTTTTATTGATCAGATCCAAATTATGACTACACCAATGAACTCAACTAAAAAATTCATAAAAAATGTAAACTCAATATACTTCTACCACCTTCACTTCAGGACCCCCATTGGGATCTATGAATCCTCAAAAATCATGCATAATATACAACTCTCTACATTAATTGTAGGTCATACTCCTCAAAAAGCATGCCCGTGGGAAGTTTGGATACCCCTTTTGCAATGAAATGTATTGGTCCTAATAATAAAAGGTGGGAATAATTGCTAAGGCCACCCACTTGACATATCGACAAGTAGTTATGTTTGTTTGGAGGGAGACCAGGGGTCAAACCCATAGGATCCCCCTTTTGGTGGGCATACATTGAAACCATTGATAATAATAGGGGTTCCAACTGGTGTTCAACCCCCATACATAGTCTATGTGTTGGAGGGTTTCTTTGTTTGAACCATATGCTATATAATAACATGGTTGGAGGAATATACTTTGGATAACCCCTAAACTTAGCATACAAAAAAACCATGGATTATGGAAATGGTTTATAACAACTCGAAATATTTTTTAACTAACCAAGTTCAATAAAATAGTTCCCTCGATATATTTTTCCTCCAAACAATACTTTTATCAAGCTTAAATAGAAGTCAAACCAAGATATGGAAAGACATATAGTGGTGGCTTAATGGCGAAGGAACCAGGATGTTGTATATGAGGTCAGAAGTCCAATCCTCCTTGTATACCTTCAACCATTTTGGTGGTTAAAACAATGATGTGGCCAATTGGGTTTCCACGTGGCAAATTCTGGTTGGACCTTGTGCATGTCAGATGTGTAAAAATCTTCCATGTAGATGCCACATGTCAATCGTAGAATGGTCCACCTATCAACCTATTATGCTGCCACATGTCACCCTTTCAGTGGTGCCACATGAAATCCTTTTTTCTATGTTGCACACTAAAAAACATTGTTTTTCCAAAACTTTATATGTTGATGTCTTCTTCATCCATATCCCATTTAATGTGATTCAAGCATTATTGGAATTTTCTTGATGAGATCCTAGACATGATACCTGTTTTGTTGAGTTGAGGGTTTTGATTTTTTGTCTTTTTAATATCCTTTTGGATCACTAACATACCGTATAATTCAAATTCATTATAGGCTCAAACATATAATTTTTGAAAGCTTATGGCTCAAGAGATATTACTTACTTTGGAAACACAATCTGACCAATCACATATATAGATATTGATGACTCTCTTCTTCTGATCAAATGTCCTAGTAATGAATATATGTTAAGGAACTTCACTCTTTATCCACTATTTGATGAGATTTGAGGTATACAAGTTGGTTTCACTTCTATTTCTTGTATTCATATCTCCAGAGAAAGGAATTAGGTGGTAGATAATTTATCAAATGAGGGACTTCATTTAGACCATGGAGTTTGGATCATCCTCAAGGATCAAAATGGTATATGCAATGAAATTAAACATGAAACTGTCTTTTAACAAAAGACGTATTCTTTCATAATTCATGTTTTTGGATGTCACCTTATACATTTCTTTAAACAACTTTTGGTGAAGAATCATATAACTGGGATTATTGAGGCTTTTGTATTATGTAACCATTTCAAGAATATAGGTCTCAGGACTTAGATGTTTTTACATTTTTTTTAATGTATAATGAATAGGTTCAGTTATCCTTTGTTGATTATACTTTTTTGAAATTTGTATGTCCTTTTTTATGACTTGAGAAAGGTTTTTGTGAATGATGTGTAGCATTTAGTGCATGTAACTTTAATTATTTTAATAAATTTATGATTTTTTAGAATGAAAAAAATGACTTTTTTTCATATTCGAATTAACAATAGACTTGCGGAAGGATGTTGTAAAAAAATCACTTTGTGTTACACTGTAAAGTGGCACACATAACATTGAAAATGTGATTCTCATACTAAATTTCCATTTAAAAATCAATCTTTTAAAATTGTGAGTTTTCCCTCTTACCTGCTCACTTTCCAAATCATTTTTCCTCTATAGAAGTGACCTATCAATATCCAAGGAAACTGAGAGCAAGTGAAAATTACCCTTTTAAAGTTGTGAGTTCCCCCTACATCCCACTCACTTTCTAAATCAATTTTCCTCTCCAACAATGACCTATCAAGATCCAAGGAGATTGGGAGGAAGTGATGAGGAGTTCACCTTGATCGATCTGACCAAATTTACCCATCATTGTAGTTAGATCCATATCCCATGTTCTATATTCACTGAAATAACAATTAATTATGTGTCTTTGTTATATTTTTATGGAAACCATATTGTTTCATCTCTTTTAAACTTCCAAGAACCCAATACACCAATCTGATTTCTTTCTTGTATCTAAACAGAAGAGGTATATGAAGTTATAACTTTTTTAATGGCTATATTAATGGATTCTATAGTATTTATAAAAAGGAAATCTTGGCTGCAACACTATGAAGCTCTATTTCATCAAAGTACAACTCTTTGTTCCTTTCTTTTTGGTCATACAAACCCAGAGTCTATACGAAATGTCACATCTGTTTTAATGGGGCTATGAGACTTGAATATTATCCATAATCATAAATATGAAATTTATAAGGATTCATCTAATGAAACTGCTTACATGTTTCATCATCTCTGTCAAGTTTGATCATTCATCCCCATGTATTTACTTAATTGATAATCACACATATATTGAATTCCAAACAATTTTGTCACATTCAATGAAAATTCAACCAAGTCCTCCTCTAATAGTTTAATGGAAAAAACACTCTATCACATAACAAGAAACTGGAAAATAACCCAACTACTTTCCAGAATAAAATAAATAATGATTAGATTTTTTATCAATCACATCTCAAACCATCATGGTATTCACATGATATATTTTAAAGAGAATTTCTACTTATAGGTGAACGCTATCCCTTCTTCTCCCAAGGGTGAATTCATTGACTATATTAAGTGCTCACATTCAAAATTGAACTTCTATTAAGGATGCATTGGAGTTTAGTTTATCACCAACATACCTAGAATACTCGATTTAATATACCATGTTCTTGTTACCCTGAAAGATGTTATAGCTCCACTATTTCTATAAAGGAATGAACACCAATCATAAAATGTGTGACCATGTTCACTATACTTGGTTGTCGTGACCCTTGATTTCATTGTTATTCCTCAGTTATAAGATTTCTAGATTCACAACAATATCTCATGAATTCATTAAAAAATCAAACAAAATAATTTCTCTACGATATTTAACCAGTAGCATTAATTGCAACACCACAAAAATTAATACATTGAACCAAATAGTCCTTGCATTTATGGGTATTTTTTGGTCCAACAAAATCCCTAATAAATGGGTTCATGATAGTAGCATCCTTACACACTTTCTCACCACCAAAGGGTTTTCAAACAATGGGACATACAATGGTGTAATGTACCCCAGAGATATCAAAGGGTGTCATGTAAATACTATTAGCTCTATAAGGATAATTAGACAATCTTATCACAATGGATTATTCAAACAAATATTTAATTTAATTTTTTGAGATTTAATTTCGAGAAAAACAATTTAATTACCAATAAATTAAAAATAAATACAATAATCATTCCAACGATTGATCCAAGTACTAGGAAAGTGATCCAGGAGGATCCAAGAAGGAAATTTTTTTGAAGTCCTCCAATCTCATAAAAACTGGCACTAGATCAAAGGGCTCATCGATACGATTCCAATGGCATTCGTTTCACCTCAAACGGACTCCGTATGAGAAAGTTATCGCGTTCTGTTGTATTGATGAAACAAGCAAATTTGGCAAAATGGGGGTGACACGTGGCATCCGTACAGTACATATGGATGACATGGCAGTTGTACAGACAGACAGGTGGTAGTATAGTCCAATCAAGATGCGACACATGTCATGTACGAATGATGAGGTGGCAATCCAGTCAGCAGTACGGACCAATCCGAATGCGACATGTGTCAGTACGGAGGTGACTGCACAACTTAGTTGGCAGTATGGCAGATGAGTTGGCAGCTGACTGGGAATTGAGGTGGACCAATCCGGAACTACCATGTGGCAGCACTGGATTGGCCAATATTGATTGAAGTTCACCAAAATGTTGTTGCTCCGCCGGTTTCGAACTCCTGACCTCCCATACCCTGTCTCTGCGCCTTTACCAACTGCGCTGGTAGTGTTCCTTGTATAATGTATGGAGATGAATTTATTTAAAGTGGCATTTCGAGCCCCAACGTTGGTTCTTCCTCCAGTGTGACCGGGAGCTCCAACCAGCACGGGAGCCCGCGCTCTATTTCAGCACATGTCGAATTATAAACTATAGAAAATGGGTTATAAGTGGGTTTAAAAACAAGTTACGTTATAACAAATTTGTTTTAAAAAAAAAACATATTGTGGGTTCAATGAACCATGTGGTTTTGGGGGAAAATAATTTTATTGTAATATTCTTAAAATATAAAATGTGGTTGGCATAGTTGTAATTATGTCAACTACATAATTTAAGAAAATCCTAACCAAGTGTGGGGAGTTGGAACCATATGCCTTCTTGGGCAAAATTTGTAGTAACTAAAGAATCATGAGGAGAATGTGGAGTGGGGCAAGCCAAGCCTATATAAACCCACTTAATTTCCATTTACTAGCATGCTTTGGAGTGGAGACTTTGTAGCTAAAGGAGAGAAGGGAGATTGTGTAGCTCTGCAGGAGGAAGGTACGAGTGTTTATACTCGTTTTACACCGTCTTCAGGCTTCGGAGTTGCTGGAAGCAGTCTAGTTGTGTTTTGGGCAGCAGTTCTCTTCCTGACCATTGTCGCCAAGGTATCATTGTATCATTTCCATGTATTTTTCCTTATGCTAAGATTATAGATCGGCCCTCCTGTTGAGAAGCAGGCCCAGAGACGTAGTCCATCCTGGATGAACTCTGTTATCAACTTGTTGTCTTTATGTGTGTATTGTCTATGCTGTTTGGTTCTCTTCTTATGGATTTGTGAGCTTCATTCATGCTCTTTATGCAATTCATGTTAACGTCATAGAGTAGCAAAGATCTTGTTTTCGGATCATATGGTATCAGAGTAGGTTTATTTGACGTTGGATTGTGTTTGTGGATGCTCACGAGGGCTAAACTGCAAGCTAGTGAGGGTACAATAGAGCCTTACAATTCCGAGATCAGACGTGCACACCGAAGGAGGAAGATGGATGCTAATGATGCCCACATCGAGATGGAGGCAAACTTTCACAAGGTCTTCTACATGATGGCTGACAAGGTAGACAAGTTGTTTGCAGACTATGAAGAACGCATGGCAAAAGAAAGAAAAGGCAGTGAAGTAAAGAAGGAATACAAATAAGTGAAGGATAAAGGCAACGCTTCAGTTAACCAAGGAGGAGGTGGGAAAGAGCCTCCTGAGCCTCCCTCTTCACCTTCAGCTTCAAGCACAAGTTCAAGTGCTTCTTCCTCATCTCATTCTCAACATTCCAAGGTTCCTCACAAAGAGCCTCAAAAGAAGCCCTTATCGAAGCTCGATGTGAAGTTTGATTTGCCCATGTTCAATGGGGAAGCGAATGCAGAGAAGTTAAACAACTGGATAAGGAAAATTGAGGTCTATTGCCAAGTCCAGCAGATCAAAGAAGAAGATGTGAAGATTCAGTTGGCTTCACTTTGGCTGACAGGCACCGCACTTGTATGGTGGGAAAGCAAGCTTCAGCAAGGTAGCAAACAAATGGGTAATCTTCTCTCATCGTGGTTTGCTTTCATTTCTGCTTTACGCAAGCAATTTTATCAGTTGGGTTATGTTCAAAAGGTTATGATGGATTGGCAAAGTTTTAGACAAGGCAAGGGTCAGAGTGTTCAAAATTTTACTGAAGAATTTAGAAAGAAAGCTCTGGAGTTGAATATTTATTTAGATTCTCCTGACACTCTTTTGAAGTACATTGGTGCTCTTCATCATTATCTACGCCATACTTTGTTGTTGTTGAATCCTACTAGTGAGGATGAAGTAAGTGTTCAGGCTACTCATCTTGAGAGTAGGGGGAAGCATTTTCAAGAAGACCATCCGAAGAAGACTTTCAAGCCCAACAACAACCACAAGTTCAAAAAGAAAGACAAGAGAAAGAAGACAGCTACTACCCAGAAGGAAGGAGGAAAGCTCCATTGCAAACATTGCGACACTGATGGGCATGATGAAGAAAGTTGTTGGAAGTTGCATCCTGAACAGAGGCCAAAGCATTATGGAAGCAAAAAGAAGAAAAATGCCATTGCAACAGCACAATGAGATTTCAGTTTCGACTCAGGTGACGAAACCAGGATTACAGCCATAGGAATGCAAGGTAACAAAACTCCTCATACTGGTTCAAGTTCTACTCATGTTTCTAAAGAAAATGATAAAAGAAGAAGTGAGTTGTTTCACATCAGATTTGTGTCTAAGCATACAAATATTGAAACATTATTTGATCCGGGTTCTCAAGTAAATTTGATCTCAGAATCAGTTGTTAAGAAGTTGGGCATACAGACTAAACCTCACCCCAAGCCTTATCCTCTTGGATGGGTATGTGATAATGCTAAGCTACAGGTGACTAAGCAATGTAGGTTAAGGTTTGCTATTGCTTCAAAGTTGATCAATGAGGTGGACTTAGATGTTGTTCCTCTTGACATCTGTGGTATCGTATTGGGAAGCCCATACTTGTATGATCAAAAAGCAGTATTCTTCCGTCATGAGAACAAGTACCATCTCACCAAAAATGGGGTGGAGTACATTGTGAGAGCTCACAGTATGAAGGCTAACACCACTCTTGTTAGTGCAGGACAGATAAAATGGCTCATCAACACTAATAAGAGATACATGCTCATGGTTGTGAGAGCAAAATATGTTGAGGCATATGATGCTTTCAAAGGTTGTGATCCTTCTCATAAAAAGGCTATGATTGATATTGTGGCTAACTATGATGAAATATTTCAGGAACCTACAGGTTTGCCTCCCAAAAGGGAGATTCAACATGAGATCCATCTCTAGCAGGATTCCCCTCTTCCTAATGTGGGCATATATAGGTTGTCCGTAGTTGAAATGGTAGAGATTAAGAAGCAGGTTCAAGACTTGTTGGACCAAGGAGTGATCAGACCCAGCTCCTCTCCATGTGGTTCACCGATTGTGTTGGTGATAAAGAAATATGGCACATGGAGGATGTGCATTGACTGTCGGGCTCTCAACAAGATCACGATCAAGAATCAATATCCACTTCCTCGCATAGATGACTTGCTCGACTAGTTGAAAGATGTTGTGTTCTTTACCAAGTTGGATTTGCGCAGTGGCTACCACCAGATCAGAATTGCAGAAAGTGATGTGTGGAAGACGGCCTTCAAGACCAACCAAGGTCTATTTGAGTGGTTGGTGATTCCCTTTGGGCTTTGCAATACACCTGCAACCTTCATGCCGGTAATGAATGATGTTTTCCGGCCATTCTTAGATGATTTTGTCATTGTTTATCTAGATGATATATTGGTCTTTAGCAAAACTTGGGAAGCACATGTGGGGCATGTAAAGCAAGTATTAGATACTTTGAAAAAGGAGAAATTTTATGTAAAATTGTCAAAGTGTGAATTTGGCAAAACTTCATTAGTTTACTTGGGTCATATTGTAGGAGGTGGAAATTTAAAAATTGATCCTTCAAAAGTTGATATAATTGTCAATTGGCCTAAGCCTACTAACACTACTAAAGTGAGAAGATTTTTAGGAGCTGTTCAATATTGGAGAAGGTTCATTCAGAAATTCTCATACATAGCATCTCCTTTGCATGCCTTAGCAATTTTAAAGAAAGCCTTCCAGTGGGGAGGTAAGTAGCAGAAAGCCTTCGACACATTGAAGGGAAAGATCAGCACCGCCCCAGTCCTAGCCTTGCCTGATTTGTAGCAACCATTTGAGATAGAGAAAGATGCCAGTGGATATGCCATGGGGGCAGTATTGATGCAGCACCGCAAGCCTATTTTCTACCATTCAGAGACTTTTACTCAAGCAGTGATCAACTACCCCACCTATGACAAAGAGTTGTATGCTTTGGTTTAGAGTGTCAAGAAGTGGAAACACTACTTGATGGGTAAGCAGACGATTATCCATACTGATCATTAGCCCTTGCAGTATCTCCAGTCCCAGACTAAGCTCTAGCAAGCTCATCATTTCAGGTGGATGGGATTTCTTCAACAATTCCATCTAGTGATCAAGTACAAGAAGGGTACTAGTAACAAAGTTGTAGATATGCTTTCTAGACCTCCTATTGTTGCATCTATTGTTTTGAAAAATGCTTCTTTATCCCATGAAAGTTATATTGAGTAGTATGCTACTGATGATGATTTCAAGGAGATTTATGAGAAGCTAACCAATGGCACACAGGTGGAAGACCACTATTTGCAGGGAAAGTAGCTCTATCATTTGGGCAAGCTATGTGTTCCTATCAGTGAAAGAGTCCATGTAATACGAGAAGCTCATACTTCTCTTGTATCAGGGAATTTTGGGGTAGGTAAGACTTTGGCTCATTTGCAAAGACTCGTGTATTGGCCTCGCATGAAATACATTGTAACAAAATATGTAAAGGGTTGTGTGATGTGCTCTACTTGTAAGCCCACTAATAGAAAACTGGGGCTGTACTCACCACTTCTTGTTCCTTCCCATCCTTGGGAAAGCATTTCCATGGATTTTGTGGGGGGTTTTCCTATGTCTAGGAGGGGTCATGACTACTTGTATGTGGTCGTGGATAGGTTTAGCAAGATGTGTATTCTTATGCCATGTAAAAAGTAGGTCACTGCAGAGCAAGCTACTTCTCTTTTCTTTCAGCATGTATGGGTTCACTTTGGACTCCCTACGTCCATTATCTCGGATCGGGACTCCCGATTCCTTGGAGAGTTTTGGACAAAATTATTGTGTATGATGGACACCAAGCTGAAGAGGAGCACCGCTTTCCATCCACAGACCGACGGATAGACAGAGGTAGTCAACAGGACATTTTTTCATTTTCTTCGAGGTTATTGCAACAAGCATCCTAAGTTATGGGATGAGCAGATCCAGTATGTGTAGCATGCCTACAATAGGGCTATGCATTCTTCCACTCAGAGCTTGCCATTTGAGACATGCTTTGGGTACTTGCCAAAGACTCCATTGGACTTGACTTATGGGAGAGAGGTTGATTCAAGTGCTTCCAAGGATGAAGACAAAGCCCGCAGGTTCATTCAGAGAGTTCAACAGGTACATCAAGTAGCGCAAGAGCAGTTGGAGAAGAGTCAAGCCCAGTACAAGGCTCGCCATGACAAGCATAGAGTTGATCATCAGTTTCAGGTGGGATATCAAGTGTGGCTTCACATCAGCAAGGAGAGGATGAAAGGAGAAGGCAAGAAGCTCAAGCCTATTAGATATGGCCCCTTCACCATCTTGGAGAAGATTAGGACAAATGCTTTTCGCTTAGAGCTACCGCCATACATGCAGATCTACTCAGTGGTGAATGTGGAGAAATTGAAACTCTATGAGCCTCCCATGATCATGGATGAAAGGGAGATGGCTCATTGCCATCAGTTGATGAATTTGCTCCTAAGTACATGGATGAGCTAAAGGAAGATGTCATCTTGGATAGAAGGACAAGGACTTCTTGTAGAGGTGATGTTGAATATCTTCGAGTGGTCATCAAAGGCACTCATCCAAGCAAAGCCAAGTGGATTGAGAAGGAGAAAGTGAGGGAGCAATTCCCTCACCTATCTGTTGATTAGTACAGGATTTTGGAGGCCAAAAGCTTCTCAGTGGGGAGGAATGATCTAGGAGGATCCAAGAAGGAAATTTTTTTTAAGTCCTCCAATCTCATCAAAAATGGCGTCAGATCAAAGGGCTCGTCGAGATGATTCCAACGGCATTCGTTTCACTTCAAATGGACTCAGTATGAGAAAGTTATCGCGTTCTGTTGTATTGATGAAACAAGCAAATTTGGCAAAATGGGGGTGCCACGTTGCACCACTGGTAGGGTGACACGTGGCATCCATACAGTACAGACGGATGACATGGAAGTTGTACGGATAGACATGTGGCAATATGGTCCAATCATGATGCGACACGTGTCATGTACGAACGATGAGGTGGCAATCCAGTCAGTAGTACGGACCAATCTGAATGCGACATGTGTCAGTACGGAGGTGACTACGCAACTTAGTTGGAAGTACGGCAAATGAGTTGGTAGCTGACTGGGCATTTAGGTGGACCAATCCAAAACTGCCATGTGGAAGCACTGGATTGGCCAATATTGATTGAAGTTCACCAAAATGTTGCTGCTCCACCAGTTTCGAACTCCTGACCTCCCATACCCTGTCTCTGTGCCTTTACCAATTGTGCTGGTGGTGTTCCTTGTATAATGTATGGAGATGAATTTATTTAAAGTGGCATTTCGAGCCCCAAAGGAGCCGGAGCTTAGCCCTGACCTTGGTTCTTCCTCCAGCGTGATCGGGAGCTCCGACCAACACGGGATCCCGAATTATAAACTATAGAAAATGGGTTATAAGTGGGTCTAAAAACAAGTTACGTTATAACAAATTTGTTTAAAAAAAAACCATATTGTGGGTTCAATGAACCATGTGGTTTTGGGGGAAAAGAATTTTATTGTAATGTTCTAAAAATATAAAAAGTGGTTGGCATAGTTGTAACTATGTCAACTACATAATTTAAGAAGAGCCTAACCAAGTGTGGGGAGTTGGAACCATATGCCTTCTTGGGCAAAATTTGTTGTAACTAAAGAATCATGAGGAGAATGTGGAGTGGGGCAAGCCAAGCCTATATAAACCCACTTAATTTCCATTTACTAGCATGCTTTGGAGTGGAGACTTTGTAGCTAAATTAGAGAAGGGAGATTGTGTAGCTCTGCAGGAGGAAGGTACGAGTGTTTATACTCGTTTTACACTGTCTTCAGGCTTCGGAGTTGCTGGAATCAGTCTGGTTGTGTTTTGGGAAGCGGTTCTCTTCTTGGCCATTGTCGCCAAGGTATCATTGTATCATTGCCATGTATTTTTCCTTATGCTGAGATTATAGATCAGCCCTCCTATTGAGAAGCAGGCTCAGAGACGTAGTCCATCCTGGATGAACTCCATTATCAACTTGTTGTATTTATGTGTGTATTGTCTATGCTGTTTAGTTCTCTTCTTATGGATTTGTGAGCTTCATTCATGCTCTTTATGCAATTCATGTTAACGGCATAGAGTAGCAAAGATCTTGTTTTCGGATCAGAAAGTTTCTTAAAAAATAAAACATCATCAACCCTTGAATACAAGCCATATAAGAGATGATAACCACTTCTAAAGGCTAATTATTCTTATTCACAATTAGCTAAAGTTAAGGTGTTAATTACGACACTTAACAACACTTAGTGCATAAATGACGACACTTATCACAAATACAATTGTTTAAAAAATAACCACAATTATAAATACTAATTTCTTAATAACATCTAATAACATGTAAATAATACCTAATTACCAAAATTACAATAATTACGAAAGAGAGTCCACAAGACAAGTTAATTAGTTTTCCAATATGAGCAGCTAGTCTTGCACAAAATCAAATTGTAACTATGTAATTAAACCCAAACAAAATCATACAATTGTTAACACCATATTTAAGAATGAACCTACAATGAATTAAACATTTATTTCCATATCATTCCAATGGCACATAAGGTGATCTATTCCATCAATTCCAATGAAACTAGTTAACATTCTTCGCAAGGAATTGACTTTAAATAATTGAACCAAAATGAAATGAATCCATAAGTAAAGGACCACACCTGATAATTATCCACCTACATAAAAATAAAATTTTATCAATATAGAACACGGTTGTATCATTGTGTTTTTATGAAAACAAATATTTCAATCCACAACTAGTTATCAATTTTCACCTCAATGTACCTAGTTTCCAAATTAATTTTCCAAATGCTAAATAAAGAGAAATATATGAATATTGTATCTCATGGAAATAATAGAATGGGTCACATACATTCATATTTTTGTATCTTTCCCCCCATATACATTCCATTAAATAACTCACAAAACTAGCTAATTCTACTCATCTGAATTGACTAGTAATTCTAGGAATCACTAGAATAATTAAATCCACAACTCATAGAATCATTCAAGTTCAATTTAAAATATAAATAAAATTGTTTATAAGTAATAATATATGTATATACCATCTAAATATTGCATCAAAAAATTCATATGAAAAGTCATAAATCTAATCAAAATAATTCCATTGAAGGAGTTGGAAAATGGAAATTGGTCTAGAATTTCAAAAGACATTTCCCAAACAATATGAATAATATTTCCCATAAAATTATAGCACAAATTTAAATTTTATTTATCATACATAAGAATAAAAATAACACTTGGGAATTTTTACAAACACTTCATGTTCCAAGTCTCCAATCTGTGCAAAACAATCCAATCGAAGAACCAGTTTTCGAATAAAACGTAGAAGCATCAAAGAGAATTGTATTAAACTATTATGAGGATATTGTACCATTAAAAATAAAGATATATATTTAACATGGGAATAAATATCAATTCTTTATCATAGTCTCCAAAGAATCATTTCCTCAAACAATTTGTGCACAAAATCCCAAAAACTAGTTTCCAATTCCTTCACAAAATTTACTTGCATAAATAGATCGAATTCCGTAAGATGTTTCTTCCAAAAATAGCTCATATGATTCATCAAAAATTTCATGTGAATCAAAAATAAATAATATCAGATTCAAATAAATTAAATAAACATGATATAAATCACTTATCTTCTCCAAATACGCAACGGGAATCGACTGTGCCACGTTCCACCAAGTCGTAGACACAATGCAAGCCAATATTCACTTTTCAATGTTCACCCTCAAGATAGAACCATGATGCCAAAATAAAATGAACACTTGACACAATTTCTATCAAGAATTCATTCCAACCACAACCCAATGGAAATTATGACCTCTACTTCCACTCCAAGGAAATTCCAGTGGCTCCAAGACAATAGTCCAACCACAACCCAATGGAAAGTACCACTTCCAATCCATGGAAATTGCAATGGATCCAAGGAAATACATGTGGCTCTAGAGTAACTCATATTGGGAACATGATCAGTGAGTATATCATGCCATGAGAAAAAAATTAAAACCACAAGTTCCAAAACATGCACAAGAGAAAAAACATGAACCAACACACAATAGTGACTAGCCAAGACAAGAAAATTGAATTCCTTCATGAGAAATTTGAAATGGGAAAAAGAGGGACAAAAACATGAGAGTTAAATTCCCAAAATATAAAATCTTATTTACACATCAAGTGGCTACACCAAGAGGCACACTAATGCAACTCATGAGGGCACACTAGGTGAGAGAGGGACTCAAATCCTCAAATAAAAATTAATCTAAAGGTTTAATTAAAAACCAAGGAGTAACATAACATGTGAGGGTACATAAACAAGTGATTCCATCAAGTACATAAGAAGTTTGTACACCATCAACATAGGCTCAAAACACATAGGTAAACACTTTTCCACAACCCCTTTCCCATAACATCATGGTTCCTCGTACTCTCTTTCGTTGCATAGGTTGTCCGATTGCTTTTATATTATTAATTATTTTATAAGTTCAACATAACAAAAGTAATAATAATATGCAAACCATATTCCAGAAACCTTGTACCATTATCTCCAACATAACAACAATAATAATATGTCCAAAGGATAAACCAGAGGGTATTACATACCTCCCCCTTAAACCTTACATCCTCCTCGATGCATACACATGCATGCCACAGATGAGGGAATGACTCCCTCATCACATCTTCCAATTACGAAGTCGCATCCTCAAGAGTATAGTGGCTCCACTAAACCTTAACCTAATGGATTTATCTATTTCTAAGTAACTTGGTCTTCTTTCCTAGAATGGAAACATGATCTATTAGAAAGTCTCCTTTAGGCTCCACCTAGTCATATCAAATATATATACAAACATAATCATATTCATGTATACCTGTCAACATGAATTAATCATATATATACCAAAATGCTAACAAGGATTATATGTCAGTAAAAAAATAATCTAAGCAATAATATATCATAGCATATGTGTCATCATCCAGTTTAAAACAAAATCATCTACTCTACAATTTAATTGCATCATATTCTAGTCAATTATATTCCTAGGATCATGCACATATTTTTTCAACAAAGAGACATGAAAAACATTATGCACCTTTATGCTGGGATTCAAAGCTATTTCATAAGCAATTGATCCTATTTTTTCCAAAATCTAAAAAGGACTTCAATATCTAGCTTCAAGTTTAGAACAATCCCCCAAGTTTAAAGTACTCTTTTTTCGGTTTCACTTTCAAAAATACATGATCCCCAACTTGAAAATTCTTATCAATCATGATTATAATCTGCATAACTTGTATGTCTATCCTATGTTGTTTTCAAATCCTATTTAATACAAACCATCTGATCTTCCATTTCCTTTAATAATTTGGCCCAATGATAGCTATGTATGTTGGATTGTCCCAACTAATAGGTGTGTTGCATTTTATTCCATACATTGTTTCAAAAGGACTTACTTTCAAAGAAGAGCGATAACCATTTTTATAAACAAATTCCACAAGATGCAAATAATTTTCTCATTTAGTAGGATGGTCCTGTTGGGCACCCAATATGCAAGTTAATTACAGCTAACATACAGAGTGTGCAATATTTATTGTCAACCCAGGGAAGTCTTTTATTTCAAGGATAACATGCACTATATATGCTTAAACACTAAGTTGTTGTAAGTAAACAATCCTATTCTCTGCTCAGCTACACTCATCCCAAAGATCCACTGAATCTAATTTACTTTCCTAAAAGATACAAGCACAATTACCTTTTATTTTTCTTGATCTAGAATTGAAAGATTCGAGAAATCACATCTAGATTACTTTTGCAGAAAATTAAATACTGTTTACCAAACCATTCTAATGCTTCACCCAACTCTCTTGATCTAATTACTCTAGAAATCCAGAAAACATGAATTGAATTCAGCTATTCTAGAAATTCAAAGTATAGGAATGAAATTCTGCAACTACAAAAGCAAAGGAAAAAATTGAAAGAATCTATAGGAACAACAATTGAAAGATCTAAGGATGAGCAAGGCTGTTACAACTACCATGCAGTTGCATAAGGAACAATTGCCTATACAGTCGACTGTGACACCATACTACTATAGCTTTCCAAGAAATGCAATTAATAGCACACTGTAAATCCACAACTATTGCATCTTACTATGAGAAAAGGAAATTATCACAACATCACACAACAAAATAATTTAAATTCCTAATTTAACTTAGCAATCCCCATGGGAAGGCGGGCCCAGCCTTCACACAGAGATGCTGGAAGTAACGCATGTTAAAACACTAAGATATGAAGTAACTCCTTGTATTAAAAGGGTAGATAAATCACACAACCTCAGTCGCAACTAGTACAATAATTTGGTTAAGGGTTCAACCCCTGGCTCTAAACAGTTCCCCATATTTATACAATGTTCAATCATAACATCCTATCCCTATTATTGGGCAGCCATGAAGATCTCTGATCTTTAGGCGACCTTAATTACAACAACTGTGATAGTCGTGGCAGGATGAGAGTAGGAAATATAGGGAAACTGTTAATTGACCCAGAAATAATGATGATCCTGTTCGATTGAAAAGATATCCCGCAGATCACAACTATTTTTGAGTAGTAGCACACTGTTTCCTTCCAAATCTATCGCATTCTGTTGCAGCTACCCTTGTACATCTCTGCCCGGAATAATATATTGGGACCGCGTTCTTTGGGAAATAGTAGGATGGATGGCGATCAGATTAAGCAATGAATGTCCATCCTTCCCTTAGCATGTTCAGCCCGCTATACCTGCATTCTTTATATCTCGAAATACCTTTATAAACCATCATATGTTAGCATATTTAAATATATAGAGCCTTAATTACCACAATCCTAAGCATTAATAAAATAAGACAATAACTAGCCATACCTTTGTGACTTGAGGAGTAGATTGAGGGAAAAACATATGTTTAGCATGCTCAATAGGGTGGGATAAGAAAAAAATAGGTGGATAAGGATGGTAAAAAAGGGGCCATTTCTAGGCCCAACATCTCCCCCCAACTGTCCTGTTGCATGTCCTCGTGCAACAACCTCCATTATTCTGAATTTGAATCTTGCACTATGCTTTGTTCATGGAGAGAAGAAAAGTTGTAGGGGAATTCAGACGTTCCTTATTTTTATATAAACCCCTTATGGACAACCCAATATCTCCAACATTTCTGCTCCTCTGCCTTGTTCAATGAGAAATCCTCCCTGTATGGTTTTTCTGGCCACCAGATGAGAGGAAATTTAAATTTCAGTCCCAGCCAATAAACCCCACATTCCCTTATACATCCAACATAACCCTCAATCCTGGAAAGTGTTTGTTCAAAATTTCTATAACATTAGGGGTCCCTATTTCTGAGGGTTGGAGAGACAACCTACAATCTATGCTTACTACCTTCCAAATTTGTTTGTTGATGTATGGAAATCTGGCTAGTACAAGTAGAAAGAACCCCTTTCCTATAGTTCCATTATATGTCGAGTTTGGATGGGGCATGAAAGTAGACTCTGGTGTTGAGCAAGGAGAAGACGAGGATTTTGAGGCTCACTTTGGATCCAAAGATTAGAGTGGGCTTCATTGTGAGAAAAGGTTTGGAAAGACCTTTCCCACTGAACATGATTGCTCACAAAAGAAGCAAAATCCCTCAGCTAAACATCGCCTGAAAAAGGAACAAGATTTGAATGGCGGTCCAAAGGACAAGCCATCTCATGCAAATATAGCTCACACAGCAAGTTCTGGTCCTCAAAATTACTTCTCAGACATGTTTCCAATAATTTCGTTGAGGTTGTTATTTCGTATGACCTCCATTCTTTCACAGCCCTTAATTTAAACCAAATAAATTGTTCGAATAAAAAGATAGGGTAAGAGGAAGAGGGTACTCTAGTGCCCAGGAGTTCTTGAGAAAGAGCATGCATCTGGTGTTTTTCCTCCTGCATAGATTTGAACTTTTTCAGCTCCCTTAGCTCCTTTTGTAGTTCTTCCTCTTGAAGTTTCTGGGTCATGCATTCTTCTGCCCATTTTTCCTTCAGTTCCCTGATGGTATTTGTATGTTTAGTGAGGGAAACCATCCCTTCTTGGTATCTTTCCACCTGGCTCCTCCACTTCCTTAATTCCATTCTCAAGATTGAGATTTCTTCTGTAGGCTTCAGGGTTTCTTCTTCTTCAGGATATTCCTCCTTGTTAGAATCCAGATTAATAAAATTTTGAAGGGGTTTAGTCCACACCTTATCAGCTGATGTGCCACATTGGTCATTCTGCACTTCTGAAGTTACTTCTGGGGGTGTTGGTTCTTGTGTAACAATATCCCTTCCTGAAATTTCTTCTACAACAACTCCAACCACCGGTATTCCTGAAACAACTTTTGGAGATGTTGGTTCTTGTGTAACAACATCATTTTTCTCAAGTTCTCCTATGGAAACTTCGGTAGTTGATTGTGAGGATGTTGGTTCTTGTGGGACAACTTCCTCCTGAATTTGAATCTTCTTATCTACCTAATTATCAGCTACAACTTCAGGAGGGGAATGTAAGGCTGCTGGTTCTTGTGTGACAGCTCCCTATTCTTCTTTTTCCTCATGCTACTGGGATTGTATTTATTCTTCAATATGAAGCTGTTCCTCAAGGATTTCAGTATCACCTGAGGATTGTGATTGAGCTTGTTCATCTTCACCTAAATGTTGTACAGGATTATACACCTAATAACCATAGGTCTGGGGTTACCAACATACTCAATTAACTTGCATACAATTGACTTCCAGAGTGCAGTAAAGGAAATAGGAGGATAAGAAATACTTACTCGATTAACGAAGTTCGATCCTTGCTAGTCCTCTTCCGTTCTACTTCACCTCCAAAGTCTTCAAGGTTTTTCTTCTTTCACCTGTCAAGAGCCAATCTTCCAGATACAAGATGATTCATATATATGTAAGCAGGTTAGATAAATCCTATATAAGATACATAAACATAAACATTTATCAAACCAAGACACATGAAACACATATGGAAGAAGGATTCTCTTTATTATCAATAATGAAGAAGTTCAGATTACAACCCAACGCCTGAGACAAGGGCTCCTCTGCAACCAAAGGATTCTGAGTTCCACTGCTCCAAAGACTTCTGTATAAACTCCACCAGCATAACTTTTCTCTCCAAGTGTATCTAACTAACACCCTCCCCAAGGCATGTATTTATATGGAGGAAATAAGGCGGTTTCGAAGGTTGAGGAGGTTGAGACAGTTAAGGTAATTAAGGTAACAATGCTTAACTAATCCCAAGATAGCACGTGTTTTTATTTTTAACTATTCAGGGACATATTCATGGGTGTGTAAAAGGACAACCTGCGAATGATTCGTGACTTGCTACAAGGGAAACCCGCAAATACATCTATTCACGACTTGCTATAAGAGACACTCGCGAATGACTCGCGAGTTGCATAAAAGGAGAGTCACGAATACAAGTCAAAATTGTAAAATAGAAAAGTAATCAACTGGATGGAGGAAGAATGTATTGTGCAATAAGCCAATTTATAGTACCCTAGGAAAACCTCAATCCATAGATGTCCTTTTGTGTACCAACATAAGGAATGTCGGCACTCGGACGGAGAGGTGCCATTTAGGCGGATAACACTAAATCCACATCAGGAATGATATCCAATTCAGGGTTGGATTCTTGTTGCATCCCTAGAGTCTCCACTACAATTTTCAAGGATGTTGGTTATTATGTAGCAACATCCTGGTTTACTCATTCATCTCCCTATTGTTGTGATTCCATTTCTAATATCTCGGTGTCATGAGACAATCCAGGAGTCATAGTGCAAATTTATTCATTGAATTCCAGAATGTCTTCGATCCCTGGTTCTTCCTCCCTCGTTTGGTCGGCCACTTGAAAAAGAAAATTCAAGGATGCTGGTTCTTGTGTGTCAACATCCTGTTGGACCTCATCATTGTTCTTCTACTGTGGTTCCAATTCTATTATTTCTATGTCATGAGAGGTTTCAAGGGTCACAATGCAATCTTCTTCAACAAAATCAGGAATAACCTCATCCTTTGGTTCCTCTGTCCAAAATACGGTGGTAATTTCAACAGGAATATTCAAAGATGATGGTTCTTGTGTGACAGCATCCTGATCATTTGCAACTTCCTTTTCATGAAGTTTCTCTTGGGGAATCTCACCATCTCTCAAATCAGGGGTTCCCTGTCCTTCCACAGTTATAAGTGCAGACTGTTGTGTTGTAAAGGCATGAACTATGACCTTGTAACCTAACTCATCAAATATCTCTCCACACATAGGACAGACCACTCTTTCTTCCTCTTTGCCATCCTCAGCGGGAATTGAACCTTCCAGTTGGTCTGCAGCCACAACCAATGTGTGCAGCTTCCTTTCACTCTGTTTTCTGCACGCTTCTTTCCAATTTTCTAATTCCTTTCGGAGTGCTTGTACTTCCTCTTTTAATAGCCTATTTTCAAACAGAAGTCCCTCAATTTTTTATTCTTCTGTGACTGGTTCATGTGGGGTATCCATTGCTTTGGGTCTAAGAATGGGGAACTCAATTTGTGCTTCTGAGGTTGCCCATCTTTCCCTTGCTGCTTCTGATGCTATGACTAACCTGGTTATTTTCCGTCTTAATGGTGGTGATGCCTTTATTTCATCCTTTGATCTCCTCCTTTTTCTCTGTGGTGCTGGAATTTCTAAATTCACAGCTGATGTGGAAGGAATATCCCCAATTCTATCTTTTTCTTGTTCTTCGGGATGTTCTTCCTCAATCAGGGTTCCTCCCCATTCAAGGGAATATTCAACGATCACCACCTCAGTGTTTTATTCTGTTATCATAGCTCTATCACCTTCAGTTTCAACTGTCGCAGCATCTAATGCTGCTCCAGTTTCACCCTTGGCTGTCAAAGCTGCCCTAATATTTAATCCTTCCATAGGATTTTCTTATACATCCTCTCCCAATTATTCTGCTTGTTCTCCTAACTGATCCTCGATCCAATCTCATCTCCCCCCCACAACTAAATTGGAGGGGCTCTGAACCTCCTATTGCTCTGCATTTCCCCACAACTATGGATTGATCTGCTCTTCTTGGTTTTGAACAGGCCCCATGAGTACATGTACATCCATTTCCTCTTCTATTGGAACATCGGGCAGAAGAATGGGTTCCTGAACTTGGGCTGTAAATTGCTCCCAGGTTTGGTTTTGTTGAGCAAGGGTCCATAAGATTATTAATTTAATGAGGCCATGGTGGGTAAGTGAGGAGAGTGGATGCTTGGAAGCTCATACAAACCCCGCCATATGATGTAAATCATTGAGTAAATAAAATGGAATGTTTAGCAAATCCCTATGACGGAGATGAGATAATAAAGGAAATTCAGAGTGATAGATCATTTGGTACCTACCTTCACAGGTGATATACTTATTGAGAAAAATTGCTACTTGATTCCATGGGCGTGGCAATGATTGTAATGCTATCCCCCTCCATGACGTTTGAATGTGCTCCCCTTCCCTCAAAAAATCATGTATTGCTACAGGATTGGGGGTTCTTCATCCGAACCAAGCTCTGCCCACCTGGGGAAGACCAGTGACCTCATCCACTATGGCTTTAGAGACTTCAATATGCAATCCCCAAACCTCTGAGTGGGTTTCTGTAAGATTCAAGGTGAACTGTAAAGCTGCTTCATGGTGAAATCCATTTAGGCATTGGAAGAATTCAGTCCAGCCCGCAACTTGAAAGATAGTGAAAACTTCAGCATTTTGTCTGAGTTCTCGCATGTTTGGAGGTTCATAACGAGATGGAATACCCATGTCTATCTGCCTTCAAAGATATGTTGCAGTGGGACAAATTACAGATTCTGACAGTGGAGGTTAAAGCACAGAGTATGCATGAACAGCTTAGAGTGGAGTTGGGTAAATTCGAAAAGTTTCAGCACAGTGGATGAGTTGGAATTTATCCCAAATTAGGAAAGGTGGTGGTTATTAGGTAACATAATTAGTCATTACGTCGCACGAATGGAGAGCTAACTTTGCAATAATGGGCACAAAAAGGAAGGTATGATTAATATTGTCAAATCCAATTAATACTTAATCAAATAGTTAATCAAATCCATACCTTCAAAAATGCGTGATGGATGATGTCCTTTGGAGAATAGTAGAACATGTGAGATGCAGTCATTAAATGTAATCATTATTACAAGGATGTTGTAATGATATTTTTTTTCGGCAAACCATCGTGTCAAATTGGTCGAAAACATGATGAATGTTGGAGGATAAATCAAATCGTCGGCATCAAGAATCGGAGCCATATCTGGAGGAGTTGCTAACTTGCAAAGATTTCTGCCAATAACGAAGGAGTCACAGCTATAGGTCATAAGGAAATCAGACAGTTTTAGCACAGGCGCGGCCTTAGATTGTAGAAAAAGAAATCAACCAAATGTAGCGGAGTTGCAGCTGCCGAAAAAGGTGTCACAGGTGCTGGAAAAGGAAGAAGGTGTTAGGCTGACAGAAGTTGACGGTGTTGCAGCTACCAAAAAGGATGAAAAAGGTGTTAGGCTGACGGAAGTTGGTGGTGTTGTAGCTACATGAAATGGGATTTATGGGCAAAAGTAAAACTGTGTTGCAACTACACGAAATGGAAGAAGGGCGGTAGTTTTACGGTGTTGCAGCTGCGGGAACGAGGATTATGGGAAAAGGTAAAATGGTGTTGCAGCTGCCGAAAAAGGTGTCATAGCTACTGGAAAAAGTGTCGCAGCTGCCAGAAAATATGTCACAACTTCCAAAAAAAGTGTCTCAGCTACCAAAAAAAGTGTCATAGCTGTCTAAAAAGGTGTTGCAGCTACCACAGATTTATTCAAGGAATTTTCTTCCGGTGTAGGAAGTTACAGAAGAACAATACTGGTCCCCAGGCCCTATGATGACCACCTCTCTTCTAGCTGCTTCCCTGCACATTTCATAAAATAAAAAAATGGATCAAGTGCAAAAAAAAGAAAAAGTTTTAACAATAACAGAAAAAAAACTATTTATTTATGTACAAAGATTCATATGCGATTTACAGCGATTAACTAAGGATTGACAGGGGTAGAGAAAAAATCCTTCCCATGTGCTAACTGGTAGTCTGGATCAGCTACAATCTATGAAGTAAATGCATCCTTTGAAATGGGCTTATGGTACAGTCGCATCCTATGACCATTAGCGAATAATGGTGCGTGGTTCTCATCAATGGTTACCAGGTGGATCGTACCATTATCAAATACTCTGTCTACTAGGTATGGGCCCAGCCATCTTGTGCATAGTTTACCCTTGATGTCTCTTTTGAATCTTGAATCGTATAATAGTGCCCAGTCTCCCTCATAGAAGACCTTCTTTTTTATGAATCGATCATGCCAATTGGATCTTTGTTGTTGAATTAATACAGTCTGGTCTACAGTGGCTAATCGGTTCTCGTCCAGCTCGTTCAATTGATTCAATATTCTCTTCTAGGATTTAGTTACATCTAGGTTTACCTCTATGGCCGTCTTCAAAGTCTTAATTTCAGATTCAATTGGGAAGATGGCACTTTTCCCATACACCAAGTCATAGGGAGAGAAACCTATAATGTTGCGCCAAGTGGTACGATATGCCCACAATGCTTTTGAAATTCTATCAGCCCAATCTCTATGATGGCTCTTGACTATCTTGGTAAGGATAGCTTCAATGACTTTGTTAGTCCTTTCCACCTGGCCATTGGCTTGGGGATGGTAAGGTGAAGCTATCCGGTGTTGAATATGGTACTGCTGTAGTAGAGCTTCAAATTGATGGGACACAAACTATGGTCCTCCATCAGTAACCACTTCCTTGGTGTTTGTGCCAGAAATTGTTTCCAGGACACAAAGAAACAAGCCAACACAATCTAAAATATTCAATCAAGTAAAACTAGGGTTTAGGTTTTTTCGTAAGGTTTTCTGGTTATAAAGTTTGGTGACTGAAGGGAATACACTCATAATCCAAGCAGAAACTAAATCATAAATAAATAAGAACAGAGATGCATAATATAATCACCATGTACCCATCAGAATATAATCTTAAAGTTCATTCATAACTGACATGAATTACAAGCAAAGAAACCATAAACCAGCAATGAATATATCAGTCAAGTAGCTAAACAAGCTAAAAATGAAGCTAAAACACAGACTGAAGGGTAATATAGATCATATATTTCATAATTATGTTTAACAAATATAGATGAGAGTTATGTACTTAGCTCATAAACAAGTCAAAAGACCTCCTTAAGCCAGCCAAAAATCGAACCCTTTGTTCTCTTCCTCATCTACCTAAATACTGTTTCTCAAAAAATCAGTTAGAGTTGAAACCCTAACTGTCTTCTACCTACTCATCGATGGGATGATGTAAAATTATAATTTACAAAATAAAGTATTTCTTCAAAAACATAACAAACAACTGACTAACTAAAGTATTTCTTAAAAGACATAACAATTAACTGACTAACTAACAAAACTCAAAGGTCTTTTGCAGCTTCAGCTAGTAAGGCCATTCCATCCAAATATTGGGCCTTCTTCCTGGCTCTCTTTTGCTCAGCTTCCATATCTGCTAACCTTCTTGTAAGTTCTTCATTCTGCTTCTGTAGGCTTTCAACAGTCAGCTTCAAATCTGCACACTGTAAATCTGAGTTTCTCTTTCTTTTCAGGGCCTCCTTGGAGACTGCAGTAAGCTCTTGATAATGATCATTTACTTCTTGTAAATCCTCCCTGAGTCTTCTATTTGCTAAGATCAGACCATCATTAGTTTCCTTCATGTAATCCATTTGATGCCTGTATTGTTTGATGGTTCTTTGCCGGTTCTCCCTTTCTGAATCAAAGGCCTTCCCTGTTGTGGTATCTTGCATCTCACTGGGCAACCATGGGATATCTAGCCTTCTGAAAATGTCTTCATCTTCATGTAGCAGCCTTGAAGACACACCATGAACAATAGGGTTTTCCTGACTCACTGCTTCAGTAGGTGTAGATTTATCCATCAATTGTTGGCATTCAGAATAAGAAACTTCAGTTTCCTTTTTCTGTTGTTATTTTATCATTTCACCCCTTAATTCCAAAAATACAGCTGAGAGTTTAGTCTCGATGAGACTAGATTGTTTTTCTGTCTTCAATGGCTTTTCATCTGAAGAATCATCATCAAGCACAGTTATTTCTTTTGAATTTAACCTAGGGTTTAAAAGCTTTTTCATATTCAGCCTTAACTTGTTTTTAGGCCTGGTTTTTGGTCTCCAATCTGAGGCAAGTTCTTTCACCATATTCAAAGTTTTTCCTTGATGTATTACTGTGGCTAACTCCACAGCTTTAACTTTGGTCTTCCTTTTCTTAGGTCTGACTGTCTTATCTTCTAGACTGGAGAATTCCCTGCATGAACCAACCCTAGTTTCAGTTTTGACAATGAATTCATCTTCTTATAACAGATATCCTTCATCCTCTGATAGAATAGTGATTGGGCTTCTTTGCTGGACCTGCATGTTTTCTTCCCTTACAGCAATCTTCTCTGTGACAACAATTTTCTCCTCCATGAAAGTTTCTACTGGTGCACTATCTTGTACAGCCTGACCTTCCTTTTTTACAAACAGCAAACCTTTGCCTTTACTGTCAGCTGAAAACTTTTTAGGCTCATAGTCTCCCTTCGAGGGTTCTGTCACCTCTTCAAGTTTAATATCATTTTTGTCTTCAACGTTGATTTTCTGACCTAGTTTCCTAACTAGGGTTTTCCCTTTGTCTACATGTTTTTTGGTTTGCTGCTCTTCCTGCTTAATTTGGAAACCAGAACAGAAAAGAAAATAATCCCATGTCTTCCCTTCTCTTTGTAGAGGAGCACTGATAATCAATTTGATCAAACCATGATGGAAAATAGACTATGTAGTGTGATCCTGATGCCCCTTAACCCTGCTTGACATCTTCTGCAAACTTTTAAACAAAAAGAAAGGAAGACTCGTTCTGGATTCACCAACCAGATGCTGTAAAAACCTAAAATGATATTTGAAGACATAGGCATATCTCCCTTCACAGGTGATATAACTTTGTAGGACTTTAATGGGCTCCACCCACTCATCTCTGAAATTCTGGATTAGTATTCCTTTGCTCCAGTCTGGAGTAATGCCAAGTAAAAGGTACCTTTGGGCATTAAAGGTGAAAGGCAACTTTTTGAACCACATTTCACCTTCATTTCTGACTGCTGTAGCTTCAGCAACTAGCTCCACAGTCAACTTAAAATTTAGAGTATCAAATACTACCATGTCCTGGTTATAGCATTGGGCAAATTTATAAGAGACCTCAGTGTTATATCCATCGATCTTCTTGAATAAATCCAACCAACCAACATTCTGAAAAAGCTTTGCACAACCTGGAAATTGGTCAATCCATTTCAACTCAATGGGCTCAGCCCTGTTGGGTTTGCCACTTTTTCCCATCTATTTTCAATGGCTGAAGCCTGTGTAATTTTAAAACCCTCTGAATGACCTAACAGCTCCTTTTTTCTCCTCAAGCTTCTAGGGTTTTGATAATCAGCTTTCTTTGATTCTCCTTGACTGTTTTCTCTTGATTTTTTTAACAGACTGTTTTTGTTTTCAATGCAGGACAAGCTTTACATCAGGCTTGAGTAATTTAGGTCAACAGAGTGCCACAAAATCTTCAATAAAACTGCTGCTGAAAATAACTACCATCTCAGATATTCATTTTGATGCTAGACCCTCTCTAGAATGTATGAATACATTTGTGTGTTATGGTTCTGCACAAATAGTACCCTTGACTCCTTTTAATGCCACTTATGAGCTATCTATTTGCAAAAAGGACTTTGCATTAGTGCTCACAAATGCTTGCTTCTTAGATCAACTTGTGAATGTTTAACTAGTGGATGGAAAGATATGAGGGCAATCTGATATCTGCTAACTTTCTATTTCAAATTACATTCAGCACAAACCAGTCAGCTTCTAGCACCTACTCAGACAAGGTCTGCATGCACTTGACATACCCAGCTCACTTATTTCATTAGTTACAAGTAACCAGTAAATTTGTGAAACCTTGGTCGCCACAAATTGAACAGAGCTTCACCTTACCACATTTTCAGGTCTTGACAGGATAATTGTTCAATGAAACTGCTATTTTTCAACTTATCACTTGCCAAAGCATTCCAAAAACCTCTTAGACTGATATCTCTTCGACATGAGTTTTGTTAAAAACATACATTACAGCTTTCCTCAATCAATTTTATCATAACAAGCTTTTAAAGAAGAAACCCCCAATTTAGCTGCCACTATCAGGTTAATGCGGAATACCTTATTCCTGTCTTGTTGCAGACATTTAAAATCAATCCTTGAGCTGTCTAATTTTCAAATTTAACTATACAAGTGTCTTCGGGTGTCCAATTTGCTTCCAGCTGACGCAACGAGAAATCCCTAAATATTCTCTGTAACTATGAAAGCCCTAAATATCCTCTGTAACTGCAACTTCTATATTTTAAGCAAATGTCCTCGCTCCACTTAGTCTCCAGTTTCGTAATGCATGTATGGAGCACCTCTTTCACTTCAATCTAGGCTCGTTTGTCTACCTGTCACAATTCACCCAACTCTAACTAATGATTTGCCACGATCTCCTTCATGCTGTAAAAAACACCTGTTTGCATGATCATTACTGAAGAAACACGCATCAAAACCCTTTAAGCGTGTGATTAGTCATCTAAAAACCAAAATCGTGGGAGAAATTTTCTTAAAAACCGGTGATTTCGGCGCCCACGATATTCTTGTAGCGCCGCAGTGTAAACTTTTGGCAGTTGCTCTACAAGAATAATTTAAAATCATTTTTGGCACTTTTTAGTCATTATTTCCATTTTGAATGAGGTTTTAAATGTTAAAATTTGATCATGGTGCTATTTGTGAACTAATTACTCAACATAATGTCCTATAAAAGCCTTCAAGACCTAAGAAGAACAAACCTAAGGGAAAACCTAAAGAAAAACTCAAAATCTCACTTAAAACCAAAAATTTTCTAAGGTAAGCAAATGAGCAAACTTTAAAATAAAAAAGACAATGAAAATATAAAATTGAAGAAAACGAGTTCATGACTTAACATCTGGCTCCAGCTGCAGGATGAATTCCTCCCAGTGAGGCTTCAAGAACCTGTAGACGAGTGCCTTATTTTCTGCAACCTACTAGTCTGCAAAATTTCCATTGGGTTATGGAGTCCTTATTATGCTTCACTCACACCGGTATATACAATGAAAAGTGAAAATATCCTCAAAGACTGTAAAAATGCTTGAGGAATCGTCCATTGACAGGACTTGACAATTCCTCACCTTCCAAAGATTACAGGACAAAAGTTTTATCCTCCAAAATCTTAGACACTAGGAAAGGGCCAAACTAGGGGTTGTCAAACTTACCATGCTTCCCTTTTTGCTCTTTCTTTGCATCCCACCTCAAAACCATATCACCAACTGAGAAAGTGTTTTCTTTGATATTCCTGTCAAATCTACTTTTGATCTTCAATCTATACAATTGTGCTCTTTCTTCCACCTTTTCCCTATTCTGCTACAACTCTATCATCTCATAAATCCTTCTCTGCATATCGTTTGGCTCTTCTTGGGAATTCTGAAGAAACTTCATCACTGGGATTCCCAATTGAACAGGAAAAAATGCATCTGTACCATACACTAACTGGAAAGGAGAAGTTCCAATTGCTTGTTTGACTGTTATCCTATCATCCCACAATGCATATTTCAGCATTGAATCCCATGATCTCTTGTTATGCTTGAGAAATTTTTTGATAATTTGGATGGTGTTTTTATTAGAGGATTCAGCCAAAGCATTACCCTGGGGGTAGTAAGGAGTTGAGTGTTTCAGAAAAATACCATTTTTTTCACAAAAGGATTCCATTGCCTTGGACTTGAAAGCCTTTGCATTATCTGTTACTAATTTTTGAGGACAACCAAACCTACTAAGGATATTCTCCTCAATAAATTCCATGATTACTTTGTCTGTGGCATTCCTAGTAGGGACGGCTTCCACCCATTTGGTAAAGAAGTCTGTGGCAGTTAGAATCCAACAGTGTTGTCCTGAGGAAGCTAGATTTATTTCTCCAATAAAATCCAGACCCCATTGTTGGAATGGAGCACTTACTGCAATAGGTTTTAGGGGCAATGACAGCAATTTTTGTTTGCCAGCAAACTTCTGACAAGGAATACAGGCTCTTACCTACTGATAAACATCTGCAAACAAAGAGGGCCAATAATATCCAGCTCTTAAAATCTTATATGATGTTGTCTTCCAGTACTTATGCCCTCCACAAGCACCCTCATGAGATTCAGAAATCACTCCTTCAATTTCAGATTTGTCCAAACATCTGAGTAGAATACCCCCTGGGTCCTTCTAGAACAACTGCTCTTCCACTAGACAATACTTAGTAGCTTTAAGCTTTAAGGATCTAGCAGCTTTCCTATCTAAATGCTCAGGACATTGCAAAAACAACAGAAAATATACAATGTCTGCATACCATGTTGATGATGAATAATAGTCCATGATCTTCTCTTTTTCCAGTATTGCTTGATCTTCTTTTTGAGCTAATTCTTCAGCCATGATATGCAATCCCAGAGCCTGACAATTTGATTCAGCCAGCAACTTGGCTAAACCTTGTCCCTTGACAAGTTTGGTAGGTCTGATATCTACATCATACTCCATGATTTTAGCAATCCACCTGCCTCTTTTCCCTTCACTATCAGGCTGTGTCAAAACATCTTTTACAGCAGCATTAGGCACAAATGAAATAAATTTAGAATGCAAAACATAGATTCTGAAAAACTTTAAAGCTTTTACCAGAGCATAGGCCTATTTTTCTAAGATAATGTATTTAAGTTCAGAATCCTTGAGAGTTTTGCTGAAGAATGCAATAGGCTTCTCCAGTCCTTCCTTATTCTTCTGCAACAGAACAACTGCTATTGTATCTTTTGATGCAAATGAAAATGTAAGAACTTCTCTAGTAAAATCTGGGCTTACTAATACAGGAGCTTCGGTAAGAGCCATTTTGATCTTCTCAAATGCATTCTTTGCCTCAGTGGTCCACTTAACTTCCTGATCCTTTTTCAGCATGACTGTGATCTGTTTGATAGTCTTAGCAAAGTTTGGTATAAACCAACACAGAAAATTGATTTTACTAATGAAAGATTGGACATCTTTTTTACTCCTAGGTAAACTTATTTTCAATATAGCTTTTACCCTTTCGGGATCAATCCTTATACCATCAGCAGACACTAAATGACCAAGCAATTTACCTTCCTGTACAGCAAAGTGTGACTTCTTTGGATTCAAGGACAAACCAAATTTTCTACATTTCAGGAAAGTCTACTTCAAATGCTTTAAATGTTCATCATCTGACTGTGAGAAAATAGTAATATCATCCAAGTAGATTACCACAAACTTGTCCTTTTCTCCGACAAAGGAAATATCCATAGCCCTCTGGAAGGTGGCTCCAGCATTCATTAAACCAAAGGTCATCTTATCATACATGAAAGTACCCCAAGGAGTAGTGAAAGATGTCTTCTCCTTATCATCAGGGTGCATAGAAATCTGATTTTACCCTGAGAAACCATCAACCATAGAGATCCTCTGTGCCCCAACTACTTTCTGCAATATTTGCTCGATTTTAGGCAGAGGATAATTATCCTTTAACGAAGATCTGTTCAAATTTATGAAGTCAACACACAACCTGATTTCTCCATTCTTTTTTCTAACAGGAACCAGATTAGCCACCCATGAAGAATACCTGAGAGGCACTATGATCTTGGCATCCAACATCTTTTTCACTTCTTTTTCAATAACAGGAAACAAGGTTGGATTAATCCTCCTTAATTTTTGACAAAAAGGTTTGACATTTGGTTTTAAAGGGAATTTATGTTGTATGATTCCTGTGTCATAAGTTCTCAATTCCTCATAAGACCATGCAAAAACATCTACATGCTCTTTTAACAGTTTAATATAAATGTTTCTTTGTTCAACTGTAAGTGCTTTAGAAATTTTGACCATTCTAGGATGTTCTGCTAAGCCAATATTACAATCCACCACATTCTCTTCTGAGGATTGTACTACAGGTTTCAAGAGTGTATCATCTTTTGAAAATATCCTTTCCAAAGTTACCAATCCCTTTGGAATGAAATTACTTTTTAATTCAATAATTTTGTGTCCAGCAATCTCATTTTCAGCAATCTCTTCCACCTCTTCATCCCCCTCATCTTCCTCTTGATCAATCATGGAATTTGAAAAATCATGAGTAAGCTCTAGAAACCTCTTAATCTCAATGTCATCTTCAAACACTCTCCACTACTTTACATTATCAAGTACAGATGGTCTATACCTCACTTCAATGGGATATCTCAACTGAGTAGTCTTAGGGATTCTAAAGTGGGTGGCAGCCAAAGCCAATGAATCTGCAGTCTGATTATGGTCTCTTGGAATATGAGTAATGTTAAAAGCTACAAAATAATTCTCAAGCATGTCCCATACCTCATTTCGATAGACTTTCAGCAAACCCTGCTTCACTTGATAGTTGCTCTTCACCTGCTGAACAACTAATTTGGAGTCGCCAAATGCAGCAATCTGCTGAATGCCCAAATCTTTGGTAGCTTTTAAAACTAACAGCAAAGCTTCATATTCAGCAGTATTGTTTGTAGTAATAAACTCCAATTTATACATCAGCTTTACTATTTCACCTCCAGGGGATATGAGAAGAACCCCTACACCTACACCTTCTTTACAAGAGGACCCATCAAAGTATAATTGCCATAGCTCATCCTCCTGTTCTCTATTGCATTTCACTGGCTATTCTTTCTCAACTTGTAACAAACCAGTAGTACTGTCTTCCTCACTGAAATGTAACATGCAAGTACCAATGTATTTATCAACAACATACAGTGGGTGGTTGGTTGGATTCTTATCATCCGTCACAATATATGCAAACTGAAGCTCTCTGTAAAACCTTCTATTTTCTCCTCCAAACACTGGAATAGTAGCAGATGATAGATCCATTTGTAAGGTCCCATCAACCTTCTTTTCCCAAGACCTAGAAAGAAGTAACCCAAACTTAGGAGTAATATCAGTTACCACTACATCCATGATCACACTCTTCATGGGTAACTGAGCCAGGCTGATAACCATGTCCTTTATTATCCCTATACACTTCACTGCTCGGGAATGAAAGGCATATAGATCATGGTAGGGTTTGGTAATACTCAGCCCTAAAGCCTCCATAATAGCCTTTGACATTAAATTGTGTGAGGCTCCCGAATCTAACAAGCAATTGTGTATCATTTGTTCATGGACTATCAAGGTGATATAGAATGGAGGTGAAGCACCTGCTTCATTTTCAGTCTTTTCAGCCAAGGCTGATCCAATGAAAATCCTGGGGTTTTCTTCTTGCAAATTTACTGTGTCTGAAATAGGCTGATTACTTGCTAAATTCATCACCTTAAGAACTATTTCTTTATATGAAGGATTTTTTATTAATTCAGTTAAAGGTACAGGAATCTTTAACTTTCCTAATTCATTCTCCAAACTGAAATTCTGGATAGTTTTATTTACCTCTTCAACCTCTGTGTTTTTCTTTTGTTTTTCTGAAACTTGTCTTTTCTCTGTCACAAGATCAGATGACTGCTTAGCAGGGACAGCTGCCTTCTTCTTCGGGATTTGTACCACCTGTTTTGGACCTGACCTCAGGTTCATAGTCTTCTTAACCTCATTTTGATAGACAGCAGCAGTTACAATAGTCTTTTCCTGACCTAAATCATCCTCTGTTTCGAACATGTCAACATCATAGTATTCTGCATTTAGAAATTCTTCCTCAGTGACAAAACCCCCAGACAATCCTTCTCCAAAATTATTCATATCTTGGTCAGTCTCTTCAAAGATCAACTCATCATCAAATTCTTCCTCATCAGCCACATTGTTCTGAAGAGGTGGTGGAACTCTTTGGTCCTCATTTTCTCTCCTTTCTCACTGGATATCATTGTTCCTTCGTTCTCTAGGCATGAAGCAGGGAGCAAATTTCCTTCTGAACTGATTCTGATTATTTGGATTTCGTTCACCTTCTGGAGCAGGCTTGCTGAAATTTTTCTCAAGCTCTAATTTGTTTAGTTTTGTAGTCAAAATATTCACCAACTTAGCCATTTCATCAATTTTCCCTTCAGCAGAAAGTGAAGATGAACCTCCTGAGGCTGCTTCCTTCTTTCCTTTCCTGTCATACTGCTGCTGAGATGTTTCCTTCTTCAATCTATTGGAAGCCAATATGTTATATTCTACCTCCAATGCTACATCCTGCATATTCAGTAAAGAGATAGGTCTCCTTTCTCTTAGTAGTAAAGAAAAGTCATGATCGAAAGCATTTTCATACGTAAGTTTAGCAGAAGTTTCAGTAGGCTTTATTTCTGCAGGAATTCTACTGTACATCTTGTTAAACCTGTTTGAAAAGTCTGCAACAGTTCCCTCCTTTTTCCTCCTAAGGGCACCAAACTCAGTTATGTAGTATGTATGATATTTAGTGTCACCCAATTGTCTCATGAAGAGATCACGGAGTTCTTCAATGATAGTGATTGAGTTAGCAGGTAACTCTCTAAACCATTTCCTTACATCTCCATCAAGGCTCTGCACGAACATTCTCATCCATACATCCTTGGCCTCAATGTTTTGGTTGTCAACATAACTAAGGAAATCTTCCCAATGTTCTTCAGTTGTGGTTTCTCCCTGTCCGTTGAATCTAGGCAAATATTTCTGATAGTCACCTCCAGGCAGTGCATTTAAAGGATGAGGCAAAACCAATGGTGCATATCTGGCTGCAACCATTCGGTCCATCATGTCTATGGGATGATTTTGGGCTGCCATTTTAGGAATGACTGATTTTGGTGATGAAGAGGTTAGGCTAGAACTTGGATGAAAGGGGTTTTTACCTACTTTCAATTGAAAGAGAGGTATCTTACCAGGAGAGGTAGTTCTATCTTTTATGAAGGATTAAGGATTGGTAAAAATTTGGAAACTATTGTCAAGAATTGTTGGTTTTACCCAAGGTGAAGTTTCTTCTTCTTTTCTTGACACAGATGAAGCTAATGAACCATCCAAATGGTCAGGGTCAGATAGGGATGGTAATGAATAAGATCTTCTAATCTGTCTTGCTGTCTTCAATATCTATTCAGGGTCTATAACACCCAACTGCAATGGTGAAGTAGGTCTGTTCCTAGTTCCCACTCCTCTAGTAACCACTGTGACAAACCTGGTGAAAAGTAGCCATAAAAATGTGCTGGTTTAAGTTCACCTCTTAAAACCAGTAAAACTGATAAGTAGCCCAGGGAAAATATTTCTTCAACTTCATCCCCGGCAATGGTGCCAAAGATGTTTGTGCCATAAATTGTTTCCAGGCCACAAAGAAACAAGCCAACACAATCTCAAATATTCAATCAAGTAAAACTAGGGTTTAGGTTTTTTTTGTAAGGTTTTTCTGGTTATAAAGTTTGGTGATTGAAGGGAATACACTCATAAGCCAAGCAGGAACTAAATCATAAATAAATAAGAATAGAGATGTATAATATAATAACCATGTACCCATCAGAATATAATCTTAAAGTTCATTCATAACTGACAAGCATTACAAGCAAAGAAACCATAAACCAGCAATGAATATATCAGTCAAGTAGCTAAACAAGCTAAAAATGAAGCTAAAACACAGACTGAAGGGTAATATAGATCATATATTTCATAATTTTGTTCAACAAATACAGATGAGATTTATGTACTTAGCTCATAAACAAGTCAAAAGACCTCCTTAAGCCAGCCAAAAATCGAACCCTTTGTTCTCTTCCTCATCTACCTAAATATTGTTTCTCAAAAAATCAGTTAGGGTTGAAACCCTAACTGTCTTCTACCTACTCATCGATGGGATGATGTCAAATTATAATTTACAAAATAAAGTATTTCTTCAAAAACATAACAAACAACTGACTAACTAAAGTATTTCTTAAAATACATAACAATTAACTGACTAACTAACAAAACTCAAATGTCTTTTGCAGCTTCAGCTAGTAAGGCTATTCCATCCAAAGCTTGGGCCTTCTTCCTGGCTCTCTTTTGGTCAGCTTCCATATCTGCTAACCTTCTTGTAAGTTCTTCATTCTGCTTCTATAGGCTTTCAACAGTCAGCTTCAAATCTGCACACTATAAATCTGAGTTTCTCTTTCTTTTCAGGGCCTCCTTGGAGACTGCAGTAAGCTCTTGATAATGATCATTTACTTCTTGTAAATCCTCCCTGAGTCTTCTATCTGCTAATATCAGACCATCATTAGTTTCCTGCATGTAATCCATTTGATGCCTGTATTGTTTGATGGTTCTTTGCTGGTTCTCCCATTCTGAATCAAAGGCCTTCCCTGTTTTGGTATCTTGCAACTCACTGGGAAACCATGGGATATCTAGCCTTCTGAAAATGTCTTCATCTTCCTGTAGAATCCTTGAAGACACACCATGAACAATAGGGTTTTCCTGACTCACTGCATCAGTAGGTGTAGATTTATCCATCAAGTGCTGGTCTTCAGAATAAGAAACTTCAGTTTCCTTTTTCTGTTGTTCTTTTATCATTTCACCCCTTAATTCCAAAAATACAGCTGAGAGTTTAGTCTCGGTGAGACTAGATTGTTTTTCTATCTCCAATGGCTTTTCATCTGAAGAATCATCATCAAGAACAGTTATTTCTTTTGAATTTAACCTAGGGTTTAAAAGATTTTTCATATTCAGCCTTAACTTGTTTTTAGGCCTGGTTTTTGGTCTCCAATCTGAGGCAAGTTCTTTCACCATCTTCAAAGTTTTTCCTTGATGTCTTATTGTGGCTAACTCCATAGCTTTAACTTTGGTCTTCCTTTTCTTAGGTTTGACTGTCTTATCTTTTAGACTGGAGAATTCCCTGCATGAACCAACCCTAGTTTCAATTTTGACAATGAATTCATCTTCTTCTAACAGATATTCTTCATCCTCTAATAGAATAGTGATTGGGCTTCTTTGCTGGACCTGCATGTTTTCTTCCTTTACAGCAATCTTCTCTGTGACAACAATTTTCTCCTCCATGAAAGTTTCTGCTGGTGCCCTATCTTGTACAGGCTGACCTTCCTTTTTTGCAAACAACAAACCTTTGCCTTTACTGTCAGCTAAAAACTTTTTAGGCTCATAGTCTCCCTTCGAGGGTTCTGTCACCTCTTCAAGTTTAATATCCTTTTTGTCTTCAACTTTGATTTTCTGACCTAGTTTCCTAACTAGGGTTTTCCCTTTGTCTACATGTTTTTTGGTTTGCTGCTCTTCCTCCTTAATTTCGAAACCAGACCAGAAAAGAAAATAATCCCATGTTTTCCCTTCTCTTTGTAGAGCAGCACTGATAATCAATTTGATCAAACCATGATGGAAAATAGACTTTGTAGTGTGATCCTGATGCCCCTTAACCCTGCTTGACATCTTCTGCAAACTTTTAAACAAAAAGAAAGGAAGAATCATTCTGGATTCACCAACTAGATGCTGTAAGAACCTAAAATGATATTTGAAGACATAGGCATATCTCCCTTCATAGGTGATATAGCTTTGTAGGACTTTAATGAGCTCCACCCACTCATCTTTGAAATTCTGGATTAGTATTCCTTTGCTCCAGTTTGGAGTAATTCCAGGTAAAAGGTACCTTTGGGAATTAAAGGTGAAAGGAAACTTTTTGAACCACATTTCACCTTCATTTCTGACTGCTGTAGCTTCAGCAACTATCTCCACAGTCAACTTAAACTTTAGAGTATCAAATACTACCATGTCCTGGTTATAGCATTGGGCAAATTTATAAGAGACCTCAGTGTTATAGCCATCGATCTTCTTGAAGAAATCCAACCAACCAGCATTCTGAAAAAGCTCTGCACAACCTGGAAATTGGTCAATCCATTTCAGCTCAGTGGGCTTAGCCCTGTTGGTTTTGCCACTTTTTCCCATCTATTTTCAATTGTTGAATCCTGTGTAATTTTAAAGCCCTCTGAATGACCTAACAACTCCTTTTTTCTCCTCAAGCTTCTGGGGTTTTGATAATCAACTTTCTTTGATTCTCCTTGACTATTTTCTCTTGATTTTTTTAACAGCCTATTTTTGTTTTCAATGCAGGACAATATTTACATCAGGATTGAGTAATTTAGGTCAACAAAGTACCACAAACTCTTCAATAAAACTACTGCTAAAAATAACTACCATCTCAGATATTCATTTTGATGCTAGACCCTCTCTAGAATGTATGAAGACATCTGTGTGTTATGGTTCTGCACAAATAGTACCCTTGACTCCTTTTAATGCCACTTATGAGCTATCTATTTGCAAAAAGGACTTTGCATTAGTGCTCTCAAATGCCTGCTTCTTAGATCAACTTGTGAATGTTTAACTAGTGGATGGAAAGATATGAGGGCAATCTGATATCTGCTAACTTTCTGTTTCAAATTACATTCAGCACAAACCAGTCAGCTTCTAGCACCTACTCAGACAAGGTCTGCATGCACTTGACATGCTCAGCTCACTTATTGCATTGGTTACAAGTAACCAGTAAATCTGTGAAACCCTGGTCGCCACAAACTGAACAGAGCTTCACCTTACCACATTTTCAGGTCTTGACAGGGTAATTGTTCAATGAAACTACTATTTTTCAACTTATCACTTGCCAAAGCATTCCAAAAACCTCTTATACTGATATCTCTTCGACAGGAGTTTTGTTAAAAGCATACATTACAGCTTTCCTCAATCAATTTTATCATAACAAGCTTTTAAAGAAGAAACCCCCAATTTAGCTGCCATTATCAGGTTAACGCGGAATACCTTATTCCTGTCTTGTTGCAGATGTATAAAATCAATCCTTGAGCTATCTGATTGTCAAATTTAACTATACAAGTGTCTTCAGGTGTCCAATTTGCTTCCAGCTAGCACAACGAGAAAGCCCTAAATCTTCTCTGTAACTTTGAAAGCCCTAAATCTCCTCTGTAACTGCAATCTCCATATTTTAAGCAAATGTCCTCGCTCCACTTAGTCTCCAGTTTCATAATGCATGTATGGAGCACCTCTTTCACTTCAATCTAGGCTCATTTGTCTACTTGTCACAATTCACCCAAGTCTAACTAATGATTTGCCGCGATCTCCTTCATGCTGTAAAATGCACCGGTTTGCATGATCATTACTGAAGAAACACGTATCAAAACCCTTTAAGCGTGTGATTAGTCATCTAAAAACCAAAATCATGGGAGAAATTTTCTTAAAAACCGGCGATTTCGGCGCCCGCGATATTCTTGTAGCGCCGCAGTGTAAACTTTTGGCAGTTGCGCTACAAGAATAATTTAAAATCAATTTTGGCGCTTTTTAGTCATTATTTCCATTTTGAATGAGGTTTTAAATGTTAAAATTTGATCATGGTGCTATTTGTGAACTAATTACTCAACATAATGTCCTATAAAACCCTTCAAGACCTAAGAAGAACAAACCTAAAGGAAAACCTAAAGAAAAACTCAAAATCTCACTTTAAACCAAAAATTTGCTAAGGTAAGCAAATGAGCAAACTTAAGCAAACGAGCAAACTTTAAAACAAAAAAGACAATGAAAATATAAAATTGAAGAAAACAAGTTCATGAATTAACACTTGGGTACCCCAAAATGGGTAAATATTTCACTATACATGAAATCAATCACAGCCTGGTCATTGGCTTTCGCCATAGCCATAGCTTCTACCCATTTTGTCATGTAGTCGGTATAGACCAAGATGTAGGCTTTCTGCTTGGAATGAGGGCTGATAGGACCAACAAAATCTAAAGCCCACCTATCAAAAGGTTCAACCACTAATTGTGGTTGCATAGGAATTTGATCTAATCTATTGGGCTGGCCCATCCTTTGGCAGCTATCACAAGACTGGAGATATCTTTTTGCATCCCTGAAAAGGGTCGGCCAATAGTAGCCCATTCTCAGTGCTTTGTGTCCTGTCCTTCTGTCTGCAAAATGCCCTCGACAAGGCTCATCATGGCAGGCCTTCAATATATAGAATAGTTCATCTTCTCTTACACACCTTCTAATCTCAAGATCAGGACCTGTGTAGAAGAGATGACCATTTACCCAACAATACCTGGCACTTTGCTGAATAATTTTCCTCTTTTCTCTTTTGGAAAAATGTGTTGGAAGCTTTCCTGCAGCCAAGTAATTAGCGACATCTGTATACCAAGGGGAGTGAGTTGAAACTGCAAATAAGTGCTCATCTAGAAAAGAGTCCTCGACAAGCAAATTATCATCACTGTTAGTGAAATGAGATAAGAAATCAGCAACAACATTTTCTCTTCCAGGTTTGTCTATAATGGTAATATCAAACTCCTATAATAATAAAATCCATCTAGTCACCCTCGCATTAGTAACAGGTTTATTCATTAGATATTTGATGGCAGATTGGTCAGTGTGCACAAATGTAGGATATCCAGTAATATAATGTCGAAATTTGTTAATGGAGTAAAAAATGACTAAGAACTCCTTCTCGGTGGCAGTATCATTAAGTTCAGCAGGGGTTAAGTTTTTACTAATATAATAAATTGCATAAGGCACTTGACCATCCTGATGTCCTAAAACTGCTCCAATAGCTGTATCAGAAGCATCTGAAGAAATGTGGAAGGGCAAGGTCCAATTGAGTCATCTTAAGATGGGGGTTGTGGATAGCTTCTCTTTAAGTTTAACAAATGTTGTCTGGCATTACTCATTCCAAACAAATTGCACGTCCTTCATTAATAATGAAAACAAAGGAGAGGCAAGTTTGGAAAAAATTTCTATAAATATTCGGTAATATCCAGCATGCCCTAAGAAACTTCGCACTTCTTTTTGAGTTACAGGAGTATGTATATTTTTTATTACCTTAATTTTTTATGGATCCACCTGAATGCCATCAGCAGAGATGAAATGCCCCAATAATACTCCTTCACTCATCATCATATGGCACTTTTTAGTGCTTAAAGAGAGTTGGTTCTGTTCACAGTGATTAAAACCTTTTCCAAATTTTCCAGTGCTTCTTCAAAATACTTTCCACAAGGAGTAAAATCATCCATAAAAATTTCCATACTATCATTAACTAATTCTGAAAATATGCCGATCACAGCTCTTTGAAATGTGGCTGGTGCATTGCATAAACCAAAGGGGAGCACTCTGTAAGCAAATGTTCCCCAGGGACAAGTGAAGGTAGTTTTATCCTGGTCTTCAGGAGCAATTTGGATCTGATTGTACCCGCTAAACCCATCCAGGAAGGAGAAGAACTTCTTCCCGGAGAAGGTGTCAAGTACTTGATCGATAAAAGGCAAGGGAAAATGATCTTTTTGTGTTGCCTTGTTCAGCTCTCTATAGTCCACACAGACTCTCCATTTGCCATTTTTCTTGGGTACTATTACGAGTGGGGACACCCACTCGCTATCTGAAATGGGATATATAAATCCTGCTTCCAAGAGTTTCTGAATTTCTTCCTTCACTATGTCCCTAAGATTGGGGTTCATTCGTCGGTGAGGCTGGCACATAGGTTGGGAGTCACTTTTAATGTAAATATGATGGGTACACAGGTTAGAAGGAATACCCCTCATGTCTGTGTACTCCTAGAAAAATGCCCCCTTGTGTTATTTTAAGAGACTGATCAGGTGCTTATGTTCATGTAGGGAGAGGATGGGGTTAATATTCAGGGTTTTTCCATACTCTACCTCGATAGGAATACTTTTCAAATTTTTCAATACTGGAACTATATGCGTGTCACTGACTAATGCCTCTTTTGTCATATTTTCTTGTTCTTCCTTACCTAGATTAATATTCAGGATTTGATAAATTTCTTTATTGACCGAAGTGGGTTCACTGATGAAATTATTAATGGCACCGTCTTCATTTCATCCTTAAAGGTTAAATCCTTCTTCCTTTGGCTCCATCCATAAATGAGTTTCATCTTCTAAGCTCGATCGAGCTGGAGGATAGAGAGTGAGTTTCTTTGTCTCGGTGCCATCTGATATCGTCATAGACCTAGATCGACAGCTGATGTAAGCATCAACTGTAGCTAACCAAGGCCTTCCCAGGATTAGTGGGTGTCCTCCTAGCTATGACTTAGGTTGTAAAACCAAGAAGTCAGTAGGGTACTCCCAAGAATCAACTGAGATGACGAGATCATCCAAATTTCCTTCAAGTTTAATAGTGGATCTATCTGCCAGTTCTAAAACAGTGGGGGTTGGCCTGATATTAGTGAGCCCAATTTTTCTTACAGTTTCAATAGTCATAACATTAATCCCTACTCCTAAATCTACCAGTACGTTGGGTATCTGTGTATGCCCAATCTGCACAGTGACAGTGGGATTCCCAGGATCGTCATATTTGGCCAGAAGAGTTTTTCCCATTATTAATGAAGATAATTTCCCTATGACATGAACAATGGGAGGATCCCTGGGTTTCCTTCCTGGTTTCCTTGTGCATAGATCCTGAATAGTTCTAGCATAGATAGGTACATCTGGAAGAGATTGAAGGAGGGGAATTTTAACATAAAGGTTCTTTAACTCTCCTAAGAGGTTAAACTGAGGTTGTCCCACTACCTTTGGTAGCATTAATATTTCAAGGTACGGTGGTTTCCTAATTAGCTGAGTAGGCTATGTGTCACTGGGTGTATTATTCTGTGTTTCAGCCAACACATTAGTGGAATGTTCTGCATCTTCAATGATGGGGGTCGCATTAGATAGATGTTGTGGGTTCACCCCTTCTTCATGCACAGGGGATGGAACATCCTCAATGATCACGGGCTCCACTATCTTTCCTGATTGTAAGTGAATATCATTGTAGGGCATAGGAGTAAGGGAGTAAGAAGGCATGTTGACAGTCTCAAATTGATGAACTATTTTATTATTTGGGTTAGGATTAGGTTGAGCAAGCAGCTGAGATCGTATCATCATATTAGGGGCAGCATTGTTCTGCAATTGCAGCTGCGACTGCTGATAAGGTTGAGGGTATTGAGGAGGATATGGCTGTTGAGAAAATGGTTGATGTGGAGGCTGTTGAGGACACTGGTTCCCTGGATGGAAATTCCTCCATCTAGGAGACCAAGAAGTTGGTTGGTGTGATGGCTATGGTGGCTGTACCCAGGGGTTCTAGGAGTTAAAATTTTGTATTGAAGGTTGAGAGGGGTACCATTGAGGATTAGAATAAGATGAAGGGAATTGTGTAATAATGTGCTGCATATTATTCCAATTATTCATTTTATTCGAAAATGGAAACGAGTATGGAGTCATACCTTGATTTAGAGGCTGCCAGGGCTTCTTTTGTGCAATAAAGTAAGCTTGTTCCACCTCTGGAGTTGATGCTTGCAGAACAACCTTCACTTGGGGTAGTGACGGGCATTCTTTTGTGTCATGGTTTAGTTCACACAACTAACACACTTCTATTTTGTCGAGCGGGCACTCCTTCAGAGGGTGGTTCTTTCTGCATCAAGGACATAACACACCTAGTGTGAGATCCTCTACTGCTTGTTTCTGCTTTGCCCTCAAGACGTCTATTTCCGAGGAGATAGAGCTCATCATTTCTGTTTTGAAATTTTCAAGGAGGTTTCCTATCTCTGCATGAGTGGCTCCTCCATTAGATTAATTCTATGTTTTGTCAAAGACGTCACGTTCTAACTTGTCCCATTTGTCCTACCTGTTATTCCTGGAAGATCCCCTGCAGTACCTTTTACATAGTTCCACAATTTTCTCGAAAGACTCCTTGGAGATATTTCCCTTTCCTAACAGGTTTAACATATCTAGGATATCATCCCTAATCCCATGAAGAAGGATTATTTTGAGCACATCTAACCCCATATTAGTCTATCCAGCTCTCTGTACATTATATAAGACCCTCTCGACAAAGTCTTCCAGACTTTCATCATCCTTCTGTACCATTTTAAATAGTTCTTATCTCTTGTCCTTGGTATTGCAATACTCCTGATATTTCTCCAAGAACACCTATTTCATCATGTCCCAATTAGTGACAGTTCCGCCTCCTAGGCTCATAAACCAACACAATGCATTGTCCTTCAGAGTGGCAGGGAAGAGTTTCAGCTTCTGCGCATTGGTGGTGTAATCATAGTTGTGACAGAGAATATCAAATTCGAAAAGAAATTCATCTGGATCCTTTGCCACTTTTCCATAAAAGTAGGGAAACACTGACGGTGATATATTTTTCATAGGGGCTATCCATTCTAGTTGTTGAATTGGGAACTAAAGTGTATCCACCGTCCCTTCAAGCAGGGAATTACCTTCATGATGATGATTTTCTCCCATTGCCTCTTCCTCTTCAAATTCGTGTCTGTTACTCATATCTTCTTCTATTTTCTCCTCTTCGTTCTTCCACTGATCAACTAATTTATGATGGAACTGTGTCCACTCCTCTTTAGTTACAACCTTCCCGTTAATGTGATAGATCAGATCTTAATCAGCAGATCCTGTAGTACTAACTCTATCCTCCTCTACAGGGATATTCGAGGGTGTTGCAGCTGCTCATGTGTTCTCCACTATAGAACCTGACACTGGTACTCTAGGATTGGCAGGGATTCTTCTGATAGGTGTTTCGTGATACCGAGCCCTAGTAGAAGAATTGGTTCAATCAACCAGATCGTCAATGAATGTTCTTCTCCCCAATTCTGGACCTCGCCCACGACCTCAACCACCTGCAGTGTTAGTGTTTTGTGGAGTTCTGGGATTTATAAGATGGTCACGTTGTACCCTTCTTGTATTCATGCAACCCAAATCATTCAAACAAAAAAAAATTGAAGAAGACTGAATAGAAACAATTACAAGATGCAACTATGATAGTGTTTAATACTTATCCTCCTCGGCAACGGTGCCAAAATGTTGGGCACCCAATATGCAAGTTAATTACAGCTAACATACAGAGTGTGCAATATTTATTGTCAACCCAGGGAAGTCTTTTATTTCAAGGATAACATGCACTATATATGCTTAAACACTGAGTTATTGTAAGTAAACAATCCTATTCTCTGTTTAGCTACGCTCATCCCAAAGATCCACTAAATCTAATTTACTTTCCTAAAAGATACAAGCACAATTACCTTTTATTGTTCTTGATCTAGAATTGAAAGATTCGAGAAATTACATCTAGATTACTTTGCAGAAAATTAAATCTTGTTTACCAAACCATTCTAATGCTTCACCCAACTCTCTTGATCTAATTACTCTAGAAATCCAGAAAACATGAATTGATTTCAGATATTATAGAAATTCAAAGTACAGGAATGAAATTCAGCAACTACAAAATCAAAGGAACAAATTGCAAGAATCTATAGGAACAACAATCGAAAGATCTAAGGATGAGCAAGGTTGTTACAGCTACCATGCAGTTGCATAAGGAACAATTACCTATACAGTCGATTGTCACACCATACTACTACAGTTTTCCAAGAAATGCAATTAATAGCACACTGTAAATCCACAACTGTTGCGGCTTACTATGAGAAAAGGAAATTATCACAACATCACACAACAAAATAATTAAAATTCCTAATTTAACTCAGAAATCCCCGTGAGAAAGACATCCCAGCCTTCACACAAAGATGCTAGAAGTAATGCACGTTAAAACACTAAGATCTAAAGTAACTCCTTGTATTAAAAGGGCAGATAAATCACACAACCTCAGTCGCGGCTAGTACAATAATTTGGTTAAGGGTTCAACCCCTGGCTCTAAACAATTCCCCATATTTATAAAATGTTCAATCATAACATCCTATCCCTATTATTGGGCAGCCATGAAGATCTCTGATCTTCAGGCAGCCTTAATTACAACAATTGTTACAGCCGTGGCAGGATGAGAGTAGGAAATATAGGGAAACTGTTAATTGACCCAGAAATAATGATGATCCTATTCGATTGAAAAGATATCCCACAAATCACAACTATTTTCGAGCAGCGACACACTGTTGCCTTCCAAATCTGTCGCATTCTGTTGCAGCTACCCTTGTACATCTCTTCCTAGAATAATATACTGGGACCGAGTTCTTTGGGAAATAGTAGGATGGATGGCGATTAGCTTAAGCAATGAATGTCCATCCTTCCCTTAGCATGTCCAGCCCACTATACATGCATTCTCTATATCTTGAAATACCTTTATAAACCATCATATGTTATCATATTTAAAGATATAGAGCCTTAATTACCACAATCCTAAGCATTAATAAAGTAAGACAATAACTAACCATACCTTTGTGACTTGAGGAGCAGAGTGAGGGAAAAACATCTGTTTAGCATGCTCAATAGGGTAGGATAAGGCAAAAAGAGGTGGATAAGGAGGGTCAAAAAGGGGCCATTTCTGGGCCCAACATGTCCATTACATACATTATTAACATGTCTTCAGTAATGTGATTAACCCTTTATTTATGTCCATCTGTATGAGGATGATGTGAAGTACTAATATTCAAATCTATTCCAAAACCTTTAAACAAACCTTTCCAAAAATAACATGTGAAGTTTGAATCCCTGTCTGACACAATTGCTTTCGGAATACAATGCAATCTATCTACCTCTTTCATAATTAGAGGAAATTTCAACTCAAAATGGGCCTTTTAACTTTTATTCAAATTCCATGTCATCATTCCGTTTTTTCAGGCATTTCTTGTTTTTGGGGTAGAGGGGTCCATCAAAAGTATGCCAAGTGGGTACTCGTTGGATGCGGAATTTAATTCCGCATCCAACGAGCTCTCTCGATCGAATTTTGAGTAAAAACACAGGGAGATATGTCAAAAATACAAACAAAAAAGTAGTTTTTTTCTTTTCTTTCTCCAAAATTAATAAATATTATTTTATTATTTTAANGGGTTGAAATTTCCTCTAATAGTGAATATATGTTGTTTCAATTGATTTATGTGTAGTCTTAACTAGTATAAAGTGAGTTTTTTTTGTTAATTTATCTACCACTACCAATTTAGCATCATGTTGTGACCTTGTCTTAGGTAATTTCATGTTAAAATCCATACTGACTACATCTCATTTCCATTCTAGTATTTTTGAAGGTTGTAACAAACTTGTAGGGTGTCTATGTTCAAAATTTATTTTCTGACATCTTAAGCATCTAGTTATGTAATCAACAATTTCCTTTTTCATTCCTAACTAGTAATAATCCTACTTAATATCCACTATTTCCTTTTGATAACCATAGTGACATGCATATAGTACACCATGGATTTATTTTAAAACCATTTTTTTTACATTCTCTGAGTTAGGAATATAGACCATGTTCTTATACTTAAGTATTCCATCTTCCATTTTATAGTGTCCAAAGTTATGTGTTGTTCCATGATGTTGCAAACCTGCTTTAACCTTTTGAAAGAATTCTTTTGTATTATTTTTCCCTTTTATTCTATAATTTAAATATGAAGTGTTAGTACTGATAGCTACGTGCATCATATTCATTTTCCTAGTGAGTGCATCTTCCACTTTATTTTCTTTTCCTTTTATATCTTTAATGTCAAAATCATATTCACGTAGTAGTTCCATCCATCTTATTTGTATTGCATTTAGATTAGGTTTCTCGAACAAGCATTTTAGTCCATGGTGATCTATTCACAATTTGAATTTCTTTCCCATTAAGTAATGTATCCATATATTTAAAGCATGTACTACTACTCCTAATTCTAAGTCATGTGTAGCATAATTTTGTTGGTGCTCCTTTAACTTCCTAGACTCGTAACAAATAACATGTCCATTGTGAGTCAACGCACGACATATACCCTGCTGACATGCATATGTACATACAACAAAATTTTCATCTAGACTCGCAATTTCCAAAACTGGTGCACTAATAAGCATTTATTTAAGCTTCTAAAAACTTGTTTCACATTTAAATGTCCAATCAAACTTTATACCTTTATTTTGTAAGGAAGTTATCGAATTTGTATTCTTTAAAAATCCTTCTATAAACCTATGATAGTAACTTTATAATCCCATAAAATATCTAACTTCTAACACATTCTTAGGTGTTTTCCAATTCATAATTGCTTATATATTTTCGATGTTAACTGAGATTCCTTGTTTTGATACAATGTTTCTTAAGTAGTGAATCGTGTTCTAAAAAAAACACACACTTACTTAACTTAGCGTAAAGTTGATTCTCTCTAAGCACTTGCATTATTAGTCTCAAGTGTTCTTCATGTTCTTTACTTGTCTTGGAGTAAACTAATATGTCATCCAAGAAAACAATCACAAATGTGTCCAAATATTTTCAAAAGATATCATTCATCAAGCACATAAAGGTAGACAGTGCATTCATCAAATGAAATGGAACAATTGTAAACTCCTAGTGACCATATCTTGTTCTAAAATCTATCTTACTGGTGTCATATTCCTTAATCCTAACCTGATGATAACTCAACCTGAGATCTATCTTTGAAAACACTTTGGCACCCCTTAACTGATCAAATAAGTCAATAATTTTTGGTAAAGGATCTTTTTCTTGATATTTTATTTATTTAACTGCTTGTAATCTATGCAAAGTCTCAAGGTACCATCTTTATTTCTTACAAACAAACTCGGTGTTTCCCAAGGAGAAACATTAGGCATGATATAACCTTTCTTTAATAAATCCTCTAATTGAATTTGTAACTCTTTCCATTCATGTGTACTCATCCTATAAGGGACTTTAGATGAAGGAACTATATCGGGAACTAGATCAATAATAAATTCTATATATCTTTTAAAAGGAATTCTGGGTATCTCTTAAAATACATCTGCAAATTCCTGTAATACCATGTAGTCCTGTAATTGAGGTTCCTTTTTCTTAGATTCTTTTACATGAGTTGTATAAATATGACACCATTTTCTAAAACACTTCTTTAACTGTAAGGTTGTAACATGTCTTAAATATATCAGTCTATGTATTCCTTTAACTATTACTATGTCTCCTTCCTCATCTAGATATGTGCAAGTATTATTGTAACGATCCAAGATAGCTCAGTGTGTAGTCAATCGGTCCATACCAATCAAAACATCGTAAGAGCCTAAGTGGATAACATTCAAATATTCTAAAGTATTTAAACCATTCATTTCCAAAGGACACTTTCTTACTATTTTTGTGAATTTTATTTTAGTTCCAGTTACTAACTATACAAGTCTTGTTACCTCAATATTAATTTTCTTAAGAGAACAATCCAAAACTACACTAGGTGCAACATAACTGTTACTAGATCCTGAATAAATTAAAATAGACATAACTCTATAACCAATCTTACCTGCCACTTCTATCATGTGAGACTGATGATCTACCTGCGTACCTTCCAAAGCTGCATAAATCTTATTAGTCTTACCAACATCACCCATTGTTTCTTCCTGAATGTTGTGAATTTTGTTTCCTGAGACTGATGATCTACCTGCGTACCTTCCAAAGCTGCATAAATCTTATTAGTCTTACCAACATCACCCATTGTTTCTTCCTGAATGTTGTGAATTTTGTTTCCTTTCGTATGTGGACAATCCCCTACATAGTGATTCTCATTACAATTCCAACATCTAAGAAGAGGTCTCTTATCTGAATTTGATTGCTTATGAAAATTACCACTTATGTTGATAGGAGGTTTGGTTCCCTTCTTTATTTGGTCTTGTGTAACACTCTTCTTATCCTTCAAGTTCTTATGTTCCTTATTCTTATCCAACTTATACAAATGTTTTTCCTTCTCGATTACTTCTTTAAGGGTCTTGGGCATATCATACTAAATATTATCCCTGTAAAAAGTTGGTAGATTACTTAGAAATATTTGAATCTTATCTTTTGTATAGTCTGAGTCATAAGTTAATATTTCAAGAAATCTCTTCTTGTATGCGTCCATAATTAAAATCCCTAGCTTAAGTTCAAATAATTCTTCCATCTTAATATCATAGTATTTCTCTGAAAGGTATTCTTGTTGAAAATACTTTTTAAACTTTTTTTAAGTGATATTTTCTTCATAAATATATTTCATTTTAAAAAAAATGTTCCCACCAAATAGAATCTCTCCCCTGCAAATGATAGATAGATATTCTTTATTCCATGGTTGATGAATAATTGTGCAATTGGAAAAGCTTTCGAAGCCCTACTAACCATGTTTTTCTTCTTCGTCGTGTTTAAATTCACCATCAAAGATTGGAGGTTTAATATTTACTAATTATCCCATCAACTGATCATGTTCATACCTTCTCCTTATACTAGTACGGTCATCTCAAAATCTGGGTGGACTAGTCTTCGGACTTCTAACTCTTTTTCTCAAGAGAGGTGTATGTTAACTTCCCAGTGGAAAGTCCATTCTAGAGTAAGTTTTCCTTCTTTTCCTTTATTTATTATTGTGGGTAGTATTTAAGCATATTAGTTATTTCATGATCTATTCTTGAAAGTGAATGATCCTTTCATTACATTTCTCAATTGATTCTTCCAATTCAAGGGATGAACTACCCCTCCTCCTTCCTACATACTCCTCTTCAGGGCCATACGAGGTTGTTTGTTTAACTTCCATCATCTACTATTTTTCTCTATCGGTATTATTGGGTTAAATTATTTACTATGAAATGAAACATGTTCATTCTAAGTTTTGTTAACATTCCATTATCAAGCATATTATATTAGTCTTCAAATTTTTGAAATAAATAACTAAGAAGAATGCCTAAAAGATATGATTATTTTCAAACATATTCCACATATTCAAAATAAAAAACAAGTTCTCATATTTCATAAATATAGCATCACTTTCATAATTAACTTCATATAGGCAACATTTAACTTCTATTCAAGTAAGCAAATTTAAAGTGACCAATAGGCCCAACAGTCGCAATGTTGCAACCATAGCTCTGATACCACCTATAATGTCCCTAGGGGATATAAAAGGGTATCAATGACATATCATTATCTCTCTAAGTCTAATTATATCATTTTAGCACAGTGGATTAGTCAAACAAATATTTAATATCATTTTATGTGATTTAATTTTGACAAATTCCCTTTAATTACCAAAAAAATAAAATAAATTCAATAATTATTCCAACAATTATCCAAGGACTGAAAAAGTTTCAAAACATAATCTAACATAAAAAAACCTTCAATACAATCCATATCATATATGATAAACACTTATAAAGGATAATTATTTGTATTCACAGTTAACTAGTAATTAAGGTGTTAATTATGACACTTAGTGCGCAAATGATGACACTTATCACTAATCCAATTGTTTAACAAATAACCATAGGTTTCTTAAATGTATAGCATCAGGATTCATTCTCCATGAGACTTGTGTTGTATCAAGTCCAAAACATATGATGTATTAAGTTCATAAACCTCTCCATGAGACTTGTGTTGTATCAAGTCCAAAACTTATGTTGTATTAAGTTCATCAACTATTGTTGTATCAAGTTAAGAAATTGTGTTTTATCAAGATAGGATGTTGATATAAATAGAGATGTATGTACTTTGATCTTATGTTGTATTAATATCAGGAGCTTATGTTGCATTAAGATCCGTAGCTTGTGTTGTATCAAAGTGATACACTTGTGTTATATCAAGTCTGGAAATTATGTTATACTAAGTTCATGAGTCTTCTGTTGTGTCAAGACTAGTCTTGTGTTGTATCGAGACCATATGACTTGTTTTGTATCAAGTCATGAGGATATACAGTGTGATGTATGACTAGTCATGAGCACTAGGTGCCACAAGTCTCCTTTAGGGATTAGCTACCCCTAGAGTGATTTACTTTAGCATATGATTGTATGACCTGAGGTAATACATATGATCATAGGTAAGGAAAAATTATTTCGAGTATAATATGATTTGATATATGATTAAACATAGACCATGCAGTAAGAGAAATATATAATCAATAAATATATTATGAGAGAAAGAGAATTCAAAGTGAACTCAAGTTATAAATTAAATATGAATGTTGCAATCAGTTCTTTAGTTAAAGCATCAGTTGAACTATTAATTATCAACATGTAGTTAAGTAAAGAATATCTCAGTGTTCATCTATCAACAATATTCAGTTAATAATGATTAACTACGTGATTAAAGAAAAATGGAATAGTTAACTAAAGTGTTTACACTTTAGTTAGACTAACATAAGACACTTACGTTAATCAAAGGACGACACTTCAGTTAAGAAAGTGTGTTGCATGCGACACTTGAGTTATTGCACTATGACACTTATGTTAGCATGTTGGCTAAGTGATCAGTATTAAGTTATAGATTGAATTCACTCCAATGTCAGCTAACTATCAGTTAATATCCATGATTGAAGGTACGACTCATTAGTTGTGCATGATGAAGATTCAATGCATGGATTGATAATTCCAAAAAGGAAATTCAAAATTGTAATGTATGAATGGCTAATTATCATGCAACGATTCACTAGGGTTTGTATGGCCATCATTATTGCTTGTTATTATTATGATAGGCATATGGCAAGTTCATGAAAGTTGTAACAATGGATATCTCTTCTCTATTGCTCTGTATTCTCTCTTATCGGGAATTCTGCTTATGTTGTAAAATTTATTCTCTACAATCTACCTAATATACTCTGAAGAATTATTGGGGGTTTTTCATCCTCTCTATTATGAGGATTTTCCCCAAGGTACATCTTGTGTGTGATTGAATTGTCAATTTTTATAGATCCTTATCATATCATTGATAAAAGTTTTAAAGTTCAAGAATATTCATTATTTCTCTAAACATTAGCATGATATTGGAGCATAGGGAGTGAAGGGGATTAGTTTTTCCCACACAAAATAAATCCTATGTGATGTTCAGGAGTTGAGCAAAATATTGGATCCATGGCATCGATCTTCATCCAACCAGAAGACCAACTTGAAGGTACTTCCAACTTCAACACATGGAAGGCAAGGGTGTTAATAATTCTTGAGTAGCATGACCTAGATGCCTACGCGACCTCAATTAGTGAGGATCCTTTATCAAATGCAGGGTGAATTCAAGAGCAAGTCAATATGCACCATTCCCATCACTTTTAGGAGACAAATTTCATGGAGAATTTATGATCAATCCATGAGGAATCAAACAAAACCGTTTAAAACCCACTTCCCAAATGGGTGTATATAGCTTAACAATGAGAGGATATATAAAATTCACAGTTATTTGATAGATAAAAACAATTATTTGAATATTAAGTTCTCTGAATTCGTGTTATGGTCATTTTCTCAAAGTGGACAAATTGATTAAAAAACCTCAGGATTTGTGGTTTGGATATTATAATTATTCAATGGATCTTGTATGTAATGAAATCCTAAAAGAGTTTAGAATGCATTCGAATAATATGATGATGATGATTGAAAGAATTTTTTCCTGAAGAAGAACATTCACTCCAAGTTGCATGGGATCCAGTTTCTCCATGCAGAGATTCACTACCTACTGCATGCACTCAAGTTGGAATGAGATCAAGACTGAAGGACTCCAGTAATCTCTACAAGGAAACAGAGATCAACAGGGAGCACGCAAAACAGTAAAAGATAAGTACTTGTATTTTGTTTATTATATGCCATTTAGATCTTTATGCTTTTGAATGTTTTCATTACAGCTATATAGAGATTCATATTCCTAGGATTAGCAATTGTGAGCATATATGTTGATTGCCTTTCCTTTATTGGCAAGTAACAAAATTCATAAGATATGAATACAATTCTGCAATATTGTTTCATAAGATATGAATATAAAGCATGCATGATTGTTTCATAAGATATGAATATAGAGATGCAATATTTTTTCATAAGATATGAATATAAAACATGCATGATTGTTTCATAAGATATGAATATAGTATTGCAAGATTATTTCATAGGATATGAATATAAAGCATGCATGATTGTTTCATAATATATGAATATGGAGCTACATGATTGTTTCATAAGATATGAATATAGAGCTACATGATTGATTCATGAGATATGAATGTTGGGCTGCATGATTGTTCAGAAAGATATGAATATAGAGTTGCATGATTATTCATGAATGTTGGGCTGCATGATTGTTCATAAATATATGAATATAGAGTTGCATGATTATTTGATTATCATATGCTTTTATAAAATCATATTTTGTTTTATTACAATTTGTATTCCTGGGATTATGAATGATGTTATGGTATGAACATGATTAAAAGCACATGTTGCAATCTTTCTATTTATTGGTAAATAGAAATCTCATGTCAAAAATAATAATGGGTTGCATAAATCTTCATGAGATATAAATATAAGACTGATATAGAACTGCAAACCATTACATGAAATTTGAATGGGGCTATGTCGAAACATTGATGTAATGTACATGACGATATGAACCATTGCAAATACATTGAAGAATTCATGAGACTAAAATTCATGAGATATGGTTATACCGAAACATTTGTTAAAATGTTTTGCATGTTAGTATGTGTTGTTTGTCATTTGATTGAAATGGATGGATTATGCAAAGTTTCTAATAACTTGATTGAATTTGACTTGTAGGGAAAAACTATATGCCCTGACCTACAAGTAAAAATGACATGTATTGAATGAAGAGTAATTATGATTGTTGACCTAAAAGAGAGAGGGATGTTGTGAAGCAAGAAGCTTCTCATAGCAGACCAGGAGGTCCCTATGTATTAGGAAGAAGTCAGAATAGAATTTCTAATCCTATTATGAGATATGTTAAGACTCTTGAAGATAATCAAATGATATTATTTACATTCATGTGTCAAGAAGAGCTTAATACATAGATGAGCATGAAGTCTCTGTGATGTAGGACTCTGATTATGATTCTCACACCTTGATGGTGAGAGGAAGTAGCTATATTTGATATCTTTTGAAGAACCAATAAAACTGGTTGATGTATATTCTATTAAGAGGATACCTACATGATGCTCATATTCAGAAGGAAGCCGGGAACTGTATTCAATAATATTGCTATGATTCTTATGATTAGTGGCGTGGAAGTCACCAGAGAAATATTTCCTTCAATTAAGGAAAATGTGTATTAAAATAGCTTGAAGAGTTTCAAGATGATGTACTATAAACCCATGGCCACACATACGAAAATAAATATGAAAGTTTATAATTATTATTTCATATTTGGAGGATCTCAAGTCAGTTGAGATGTATTTGGTTAGTCACATGTCCCAAAATTTGTTATATGCTTTCCAGTCTGTACATAGACATCTACAAAACATGTGTTGTAGTACCTAATTCATACAAGTGTATGTGGAGAGAATCCACATGAGCAGAAACATGGTCAAAGTCTCAGAGACTATGGATAATCAAGAAGATTTATAGTCTGGATTGTTAGAAAAAAGTTAAACCTATCAAAGAGGTAGTTGGGTTGTTGTAGTATAAAGAGAAGAATCAGTGAAAAAGTTATTAGGCCTTGAAGAACATCACAGAGAATGGAAATCTCACAAAAAATTTCTCCAAATAGCAAAAGATTCAAGAAGTCAGTAAATGTTGAATATTGAAAGAAAAAGATGAGACTTTATTTATGCGTGATGATGATGATGATGATGATGATGATGGTTAACGTCCACTCAAACCAAACTTTGGTCTGTCGGACCCAAAGAAACAAATTATTTAGTTTGTTTTAAAATTGTATTTCTATGCTCAAAGCGCTTGGAGAGAAGCATCTCGAGCTCACTATAATTTTGACAAGTTAGAAGGCTAGGAAGGTCAGGATTGCAACAAAGATTATGAAACTGAAATCTAATGTGGGTGTACGCAGGGAAATATAAGAGGAATTGTTTTTCATCTTCAATGTTCATACTCTCAAAAATATGGTAGATCCTTTCTACCCATGGTGTTTTAGGAACCACCCGACGACCAGTTTCACTATGAAGCTCATGAGAGTTCGTTCTTATCTTGGCTATACTAATTTTTTTCTTTGAACTAGTTTAAACCGAGAGATACTTTTGATATTCTAGAGTAGGGTTGATGACCTCCTTATAATATCTTAATTTTCTTTTATCCTTTAAATCTTTCTCACACCACATTTTCTCCTTAAACTTAGAAGTGACAATATTTTTAATGTTATTTATATTTTGCAATGAAATATTTTCATTAATCTCCCAATGGTTTAACCAAGCCCTGGTATCTTTATACCGACCTTGCCTGAACCTTAGGTGGTTTCGGATGGAATTTAAATCTAGCTTAGGAAGTCTATGGTCTCCCATGTTATTGATTTTCTGCTTGTACAATAGGATCCTAGTCATCGCTAGGCTCTCGATAGGGGAAAGACCCACTTCTATAAGGAGAATAGGGTAGGGTGTATTTATTTTAATTTTGAGGTTATACGTTATAAAACGCTTCTACATTTTCTCAATATTTCTCCAGGATTCTCTAGAGATGTTGCAGCCCCAAACCTCACACCCATACAAGATAATAGGAGTGACTAAAATTTCAAAGAGGAGCTTCTTTTTATCCCACATCACAAGGTTTGCTACTTTACAATTATTTTCAAGACCAAAATAAGCTTTCCACCCTCCATTAATCCTTTTCTTAATGCTATAGTTCCAGTTCAGCTTGTGATGAATATCAATTCCTAGGTATTTGTAAGAAGACACTTCCTCTAAGTTGTTATTGTCATACACAAAATTAGCGTAAGTGTACTTCCTGGATTTGATAATCATAATTTTTGTTTTGTCAGTGTTAACAGTCATACCCATGGTAGACCAAAAATCCTTAAGAATTTTTAGTTGCTTATCAAGGTCAGATGGACACCTTGCCAGAAGAACAATATCATCAGCATAGAGAAGAAGGATAATGACTATTCTAGCTAAGATGGTGCCAACACAGCATGCTTCCTCTAAACAAACTTCTAGCTTATCAATGTAAATGCCAAAAATGGTGGGAGAGAGGGGGAAACCTTGTTTAACTCCGATATTACACTTAATATTTTTCGACCACCCCTCATTGGTCTTAAACTTGGCAATTACATTCTCGTATAACCTAATTGCAGCGGCTCTCAACTCGAAAGGAACCTTTAGCTCTTCTAATTTATTCCATATGTTATTTCTAGGTACCGTATCGAAATATTTTCTAAAGTCCACAAAGCAACAAAAGAGATTGGATTTATCATTACGACGCTCCTCTACAGTTATCCTAAGCACAACGATATGGTCCGTTGTTGAGTTTTGCCTTCTAAAACCCACTTGGCTTTTAGCCCGCTTAGCTTCACTTTCAAGCCAAATGATGATCTTCCTTTCCAAAATAATACAATACAACTTGGATAAGAGAGGGATAATCATAAGTGTACGGTAATTAGAGGGGTTGTTTGTATCCCCACTTTTAAAAATAGGGATAATGAGGCTTTGAGTCCAAGGTTTAGGGAACCCTTGTTTGACTGCTTGATTGAAAAGCTTATGGATGTGAGGGTTGAGGACATGACCTCCAATTTTTAAGATTTCTGCCTGGTAACCTTCGATGTCCTTAGCTTTTCCATTTTCCAGACGCTTAACCCCAAAATCTATGTCTTCTAATGAGAAAACTTCTTTGGTTGTGAGCAGGGTTTCAAAGTTATCTATGCCATTCGAGGACTCATAAATTTTTTAAGATAGGAATTCCAGTTGTGTAAATAAATTCTATTATTATCTTTAGTTTTTCTAGTTAGAATCTGCCTCCAAAATTTCTTAGGAGCCACCTTATAGAGATGTAAGAGATTTTCTTGTCTTTTACGAATATAGTGCATTTTTTCTCTTTTAGTTAGGGCTTTGTATATTTTTATCTTGTCATTTTTAAGAGACTCATCAAGAGATTCCTTAATTTCTTTCCTCGCACTTTTACAATCTTTATCATACCAAGGGTTGGTTTTTCTATTTCTTTTATTACTTGAAACTTCAATCGAGAACTTCTTAATAGAATATGAGAGGGTTGTGGTAATGATAAAGGTCTTCTATGTTGTCTATACTTGATAAAGGAAGCAAATTAATTTTTAAATCATTTAGAAAAAGATTAATTTTATTTTTATCAAAGATCAAGTTTTTTGGATATGAGGATTATCTTCTATAGGATCTCTATGCATGACAAAATTGAGAGTTACAATTAAAGGTCTATGATCCGAGTTAGGCTCGTGGTCGTGTATGATGTCAAAATTTATTATTTTGTTGTATAAAGGGATATCGGAAATAGCATAGTCCACCACGCTACTACCAAGTCCATGGATACAAGTCATCTGGCTAGAATTGGGCCACCTCTTTAGACCATTGCAAATAATGAGATCATGAGCACTACAAATATTGACTAGCTCAGATCCAAACATACTATCCGCTAAATATTTAGAGCTTCTTTTGTACCTTCCAACTAGAGTGAGGTCTTCATCTAACCAAAGAGGATTAGGGTTGGAATGATTGCTTATAATAATAGCTTGGTTTCTTGAAGTTCGATCATTAAAGTCACCCATTAAGAGGATATTTCCTTCATTCTTTAGGCTAGAAATATGATGGAATTAAAATCCATGGCTTCCATTTTTGAGAAACTTTATTATGGACAGGATCCAAATGATGCTACTATGTGTAAGTAGTTGGTTGGTATTTAAGCATACATGTTGTTTTTTTATGCATACTACTAAGCATATGTTTGAGTACCTTTGAGGTACATTAGAATAGGCTCTTTATTGTATTTTGATACATTGTAGACCTATTATATGAATTTGTTATCCATATATTGTTTTATCTTGAGATACGTTATGTAAATTGCAGCCAGTACTACCAAAGCTAAGTATGTTACAACTAGTACTACAAAAAGAAATATGCATGTCAGATAGTACTAGACATATGCAAATGTGTTTTGCATATTGTACTACATGCTGAGGAGTAGTGTATCTTGGGAAGCTACCTACTAGGGTGAAATAATTTAGCCTATAGTTTTTAGGTGTTAATAGTCGTGCTTTCCAAAAAACCATATGTGTGTTATGATAAAACACATTGATGTGAAGTTTTAATTCATCGAATTCATGGTCATGTAAAATGAAATTTCAGTACATAGCTACTGATGAGCATATTGCAAATTTTTGGATAAGTCATTGTCAGTGACGAAGTTGAGTTACTTCCGAGATAAGCTTGGTATGGCAGGAAATTCTTGGTAAAGCAGAGAATTACTCCCTCACTGAGAAGGAGTGTTAAATGTACAACATCAGAAGTTATTATCCATGAGACTTGTGTTATATCAAGTCTGGAACTTATGTTGTGTTAAGTTCAAAAACCTGTCCATGAGACTTGTGTTGTATCAAGTCTGGAACTTATGTTGTATTAAGTTCATCAACTTATGTTGTATTAAGTTAAGAGCTTGTGTTGTATCAAGCTAGGATGTTGAGGTCATGAGAGATGCATGTACTATGATCTTATATTGTATTAAGATCAATATATTATGTTGCATTAAGATCAAGACCTTGTTTTGTATCAAGGTCATAGACTTGTGTTGTATCAAGTCTGGAACTTTGTATTAAGTTCATGATTCTTGTGTTGTATCAAGACCATATGAATTGTTTTGGATCAATTCATGAGGATATACTATGTGATATATGGCTAGTCATGGTCACTAGATGCTACAAGTCTCCTTTAGGGATTAGCTACCCCTAGAGTGATTTACTTTAGCATATGGCTATATGACCCGGGGTAATACATATGATCATAGTTAAGGAAAAATTATTCTGAGTATAATATGATATGATATATGATTAAACATAGACCATGCAATAAGAGAAATATAGAAGAAATAAATAGATTATGAGAGAAAGAGAATTCGAAGTAAACTTAAGTTATAAACCTTCAATTAAACATGAACACAACAATTAATTCCTTTGGTTAAAGAATCGATTGAATTATTAATTATCAACATTCAATTAATTAAACAATATCTCGTTATTCATTAATCAACAAGATTCAATTAATAATGACTAACTATGTGATTAAAGAAAGATGGAATAGTTAACTAAAGTGTTTACACTTTGGTTAAACTAACATAAGATGCTTAAGTTAATCAAAGGATGAAACTTCGGTTAAAAATGTGTGTTGCATGCAAAACTTGAGTTATTGCACCATGACACTTGTGTTATCATGTTAACTAAGTGATCAACATTTATTTAGAGATTTAGTTCACTCCAATATGAGTTAACTATCATTTAATATCCATGATTGAAAGTATGGCACATTAGTTGTGCATGATGAACATTCACTGCATGGATTAATTATTCCAAAAAGACAATCAGAAATTGCAATGTATGAGTGGCTAATTATTATGAAACCATTAACTATGGTTTGCTTGATAGTAATTATGGGTTGTTATTAATATGCTAGGCATATGGCAAGTTCATGATAGTTGTAATAGTGGATCTATCTTCTCTATTGCTCTTTCTTCTCTCTTATCGGGAAAGCTGCTTATGTTGTAAAAGTGATTATGCAATCTATCTATTATACTCTGGAGAATTTTTGGGTTTTTTTAATCCTCTCTATTGTGCGTATTTTCCCCAGGTTACATCTTGTGTGTGATTGAATTGTCAATTGTTACAAGTCCTCAACATATCATTGATAAAAGTTTTAAAGTTCAAGAATGTCCATTATTTCTCAAAACATTAACAATATTATCAATACCAATTGATTAATAACATCTAATTACATGTAAATAAGGCCTAATTACAAAAATTACAATAATTAAACATAGAAATTACGAATGAGAGTCCACAATACTTTTAACTAGTTTTCCAATATAAGCAACAAATCTTGCACAAAACAACTTGTAACCATGCAATTAAAACCAAAATAAATCATTCTTCCATTAACACCATATTTAATCACGTACATACATCCAATTAAATTTTATTTTCATATCATTCCAATTGCACATAAGGTGATCTATTCCATCAATTCGAATGAAACTAGTTAACATTCACCACAAGAAATTGAGTTTAAATAACTGAAACAAAATTAAATAAATCCATAAGTAAAGGATCACACATGATAAGTATACACATATAGAATAATAACATTTTAGAAACAGACCACATGGTTGTGTCATTTCTTTTTTTAATGAAAAATGAGATTTCAATCCACAACTAGTTATCGAATTTCATTGTAATGTACATAGTTTCCAAATTAACTTTCCAAATGATAAATAAAGAGAAATATATGACTATTGTATATCATGTAAATTGTATCAGGGGTCACCTACATTCATATTTTTATAGATTTACTCCTATATACATTCGATTAAATAACTCACAAAACTTGTTAATTCTACTCATCTAAATTGACTAGTAATTCTAGGAATGGCTAGAATAATTAAATCCACAACTTATAGAATAATTCAAATGAAATTACAAATATAAATGACATGTTTTATCAGTCATTAAATATTTATATCTCATTCTAACATAACATCAAACACTTCATATGCAAAGTCACAAATCTACTCAAAAGAATTCCACTCAAGGAGCTAGAAATTGGAAATTGATCTAGAATTTTAGAAGACATTTCCCAAACACTATCGATAATATTTAACCTCACATTCTCAAAAAAAATTAAATTTTTTTTATCATACATAATCATACAAATAACACTCATGCATTTTTGCAAATACTTCATGTGTCAGGTCTCCAAACTGTGTAAAAGAATCCAATTGAAGAACTAATTTTTGAATAAAACGTAGAAGCATCAAACATAAGTGTCTTGATCCATTATGAGGCTACTGTACCATAAAAATAAACATTATATATAATGAACATGGAATAAATATTATTTCTATAACATATGTTCCAAAGAATCATTTCCTCAAACAATTTGTGAACAAAATCCCAAAAACTAGTTTCCAATTCCTTCACAAAATTTACTTGCATAAATAGATTCAATTCCATGAGAGGTTTATTCCACAAATAGATCATATGTTTCATAAAAAATTTCTTGTGCATTCGTAAATAAATAATATCATATCCAAATAAATTAAATAAATATAAGATAAAAACAGTTATTTTTTCCAAATACGCAATTGGAATTGATCATGCCACGTTCCACCTAGTCGTAGACATAATCCAAACCAAAACTCACTTTGCAATGGTCACCCCCAGGATGAAACCATGATTCCACGAGAAATGGAACACTCAACCAAAAATTCTTTGAATAAATCAGTCCAACCACAACCTAATGGCAATAATGACCTCTACTTACACTCGAGGTCAATTCCAGTGGCTCTAGGCCAACAATCCAACCACAACCTAATGTCAAGTACCACTTCCAATAAAGGGAAGTTCCAGTGGCTCCAGGATAAAATATTTGAATTATTGTGCCATTTATCTGCATGAAATGAATGCAATTGAATAGTATAATTGTGCAGTGGAATTGAATGTTAGCAACAGGAGACTTTCTTCAATTCGAACTGATTGTGTTGAATATTATGCTTCTTATTCATCTTGAACAATTTTCTTTGCACCTGCAGGAGAGGGCATACAGAGTACAATATTGAACTCGTCATGTTGGAATTTAACTAAACCTCTCCCAACATCTGGGATTTGGGATTCATCTCCCATATGAGTGATAGGTCCTCCTGATAGAGTAAAAGTGGTGAAGGATTCCATGGAAGAAACCCCTGGTTGGATGCTCCATAATATATCAAGTAAGCCTGCAACCGAGTGAGGAATTCCTTCAAGGAATGGAACCTCTCAAATTATTCACTCTGCTCTCCAACATCAACCTTCTCTACACCTTGTGGAAGGGAAACATTGTTATATTCAAGGAGTGTTTTCAACTAGTCGAGGGTCTTCTTCATGCACTGGCTTTCTAAATGAAAGCACCTCATACAATAAGAACACTTAGTATTCTCTTTTCTGGAACCCGAGGATCCAGAGAAAGATCTCTAATTCTCCTTTGTATTTGAATTAGATACTTTATGCTCCTTCCCCTTGTGCTTCCCTTTATCTTGCACATTGTTTAAGTCTGACATTAGAAGAGATTGGTTCTTGGAAGTTTGGAGGACTCCCATTTGGACCAACTTATCCTGCTCATGTATTAAAGACTCGACAAAGCCATCAAGTGAAGGAATATTCCAATTATGTATGGAATATTTTATGGAATAGAAGGTAAAGACAAAGACAGATTACTCATAACCAAGTTTGTTGAGAGCAGAGAGCACAAGCTGCTCATCCTTCCTCTCTATTATACATTTCTCACACTGAAGTGCTAGAGACTTGAATTTTGCAAAGAACTGTTGGATAGTCTTGAAAATTTTGGGATGCAATCCAATTAACTCATTCTCCAATATGTTCCCTCGAAACTCATCTTGTTTTCCAAAGAATAGTTCAATATTCTCCCAATATTCTTTAGGAGTATTCAATCCCTCAAGGTGAAAGATGAGATCCTTGGACATGTGAGTGCAAAGGAAGACAAATGCTTCATCCAACCGATTCAAGAACTTTATTTTCTCAGAAGGATGATGAGGTTCTATCTCTCTTCCCATAGTCATCCTGAACAGGCCAAGCATGTGCAACGAGACCTGCATGCATGCCCTCCAATCAACATAGTTGAAGGGTGTAAGGATCTAGGGTACAAGAGTAGTAGAATCCATCAATTCTTCCTTATGAACTGTCAATTCTTCAATCAAGCTATGTAGTACCTATAAGAAACACTGCAAAACTAAAAACAATTCACAATCATGTCAGAATCAATCCTTCCACCTCGACATGTACACTTTCTTAGGGTCCTTCACTCCTAGAAATACTTCTATGAATGAATCTAGAGTTAGAAAGGAAATTGTTAGAAGACTTATGTGGAAACCCAGTTGCTTCTGGTGTACAATGGATATTGGACATACTTTCTTTTTTTTTGAATAGGCTCTGATACCATGTTTGGATTATTGTTCCATTGATCTACATGAAATGAGTGCAATTGAATAGCATAATTGTGCAGTGGAATTAAATGAAAAATACAGACTAAACACGACAAATTTCACACGAAACTGATAAGAAATGCTCAGTAAATTTAAAAATATTATCATCATTAAACCCAAAAGTATACAACAGTGTTACGTAAAGGAGAATTTGAACCATGTGGATATGATCTGAATCTACCAACTCAATCTCGACTGAGGGCTAACTAGAAGTCTCTAAATCACTATCGGAGCTCACTAGTCTAACTCCAGATGTCTAATTCAGTCTCTCAATTAGTTAAACTAGTTAAACTAATGAGGTAGGTGAGAATAGGTTCCTACCCCCATCCATCCATGCAATACTTGTGCAAAGTGAATTGGAGGACATATAACTGAATGTAAATGGAGCATAACTTAGCTTAACTAGGTACCAAATACCAACAACTAAAGGAGATTGGTGGTGGCACTCCTAGTGACTCCTAAATTGTAGGGATTAGTCCCAGAGGCCCATAAATGGATGCATGAGCATGCAGTCAGTTGTAGTTAACCTCTATATGTGTTCCCCACACTCTAGTGGTTGGTACCAGTGGATCGAAATGAACTGGTGGACCCAAATGTCACTGGCGAACCCAATGGCACCAAACATAAATAATCACTCCTAAGTTAGGAAAATATAATCTAATAGACTAAATATGGACAAGGGAGGATTATAAATCCTAACACAAACACCAATGGTTTCAGAGTAACTCATATTGGACACAGGATCATCAAGGATCTCATACCAAGAGCATCAGAATCAAACCATAAGTTCCACAAAAGAACAATAGAAAAAGCATGAACCAATGCACAAGAGTATCTAACCAAGATAAGCAAATTGAATTCCTTTCATGAGAAATTCAAATTGGGAGAGAGAGGGACACAAGCATGATACTTACATTCCAAAAATAGAAAATATGAGTTACACATCAAGTGGCTACACCAATAGACACACTAATCTAACTCATGAGGGATCACTAGGTGAGAGAGAGATTCCAATCTAGATTCCTCAAATAAAAAATAATCTCAAGGTAAATACAATCGAGTAACATAATGCATGAGGGTACATAACAAAGAGGGTCCATAAAGTACATAAGAAGGGTGTACAAAATCAACATAGGCTCAACACACATAGGTAAACACTTTTCCAAAACCCCTTGCTTGTAACATCATGGTTATGTTAGGCCTACAAATTAACTTCTTTTATGTCATGGTTTTGGTTAATTATGTTATTATACTGTTCCTTTTTTTCATCATATCTTATCATTTTTCCATTCTAAACCTCCAAAACCTCATGATTATTCTCTTAAAGGTATGTAAGGTAAAAATCACGTTATGTTCCAATATTCACATGATTGAGTAAGTTTTGCTAATGATAAATCGTAACTAACAAATCTTTGTAGTTTTTCCAGAAAACTTGTAAACATGTAATTACAAGTTTTTATCGGTGTTTACAAATTTTCTAGAAAACTTGTAATTAGAGTAGTTCGAGATATTTGCAGGTTACCAAAAGAAAATACGCCACTTGGACTTGGTTAAGGACACCTCAAACATGGTTTTATGTTTATTATATCACACCCATCTCACACTTTTGAACCTCCAAGGCTTGTTTAATATTTTGGTCAAACCCATATTTTTAGCAGCATACTTTGAAACTTCCAACTTCTACCTCAATTTGCGTGCATTTGGAGTCATAATTGAGTAATCCCAAATGGATTTGAAAATTATTCTTCAATTTGAGAGATATGTGGGGCGCTTTAAATCCAATCTTCCCAATATCACGAATTTCTAGATTTGGGGGATTTTTATCTAAAATTTTGAAATTTGGATTCTCCACTTGGAGCTTCGATCTAATTATGTCCAATGAATATCTGATACATAGAAATACTATGTTTTCACTTATATGGGTTGGAAAATAATAATAAATAAATCAAAATATTGTGTACTCACTTCTTGCGTTCGCTTACATGTTTTGTGATCTTGTGATGCTCTAATTCTTTGAACCTATGATCATTTGTAATCCATACTTTGTAGCTTGAGAAGGAAGGGCACCCTTCAAGAGATATAAAACTACTATTTTTATCTTCTGTAAGTATATTTATTGTGTGTAGTTAGTTAGATTTGATATTTTGATTACAGAAAAGTGATTTAAAGTGTGTGATTTGGTTTATTAAAATTCTGAAATTGATTTGATCATAGAGTAGATAAAATCATGTAATTTGTTTAATTAAAAAGCTTGGGTTTACAACGAGAGAATGTGTGCACACTAGTTAAATTTGAATATGGTTAGTATATCATAGAATTGATCCTGGGATAGTTTAAATTTTCTTTTAGATTTTAGTTTCAAGCATTTGAATTGGATTGAGTTCTATTCATAGCAAAGGGACTTGACAATATCATATCACTGCATTACTGATTAGACTACATGTCTGTGTGATATCAGTGATGCTTGTACTAGGACGAGACCAATTACCACTAGAGTAGTTGGAAATGTCAGCTCAATAGATCTGAATTATTTCTTTCAGAGTCATAATATTTCCCATTTGATCAACGAAGCTCTGTGTTGGTAAGCACTACCCATGCAACAATATTATCAGTACTTGAACAATTTCCAAGGATCACTTGGATTGAATGCATATTACACTTTGATCTACATTTTGAATTATGTTGTGTGGATGAATTTCCTTTTTGCAGCGTTGGGTTTTAATTTTAAACTTAGTTAGACAACACAATTAACTTCTTGACAAACTAGATTTGCACAAATAGTGTCCATATGTCACAAGTTCACATTCCAATTCAACAATTAAATATTAGGAAATTATTGACCATATAATTCCACTATTAGGTTCCTCATACTCTCTTATGTGGCATCAGTCATCCTATTTTTTATTTAATTAATTATTTTATAAGCTCAACATAATAAAAATAATAATAATGTGAAGAGCATAGTCCAAGCACCTTGTGCCACTATGTCCAACATAACAACAACAAAAATATGTCTAGAGGCTAAACCAAAGGGTATTACAAATGGGCTAGTAATGTTGGATCTAAACAAGAAATTGAATGATTAAAAAAAATTGGTATATTTTAGTAAATTTTTGATGTAATGATATTAATTAATTTTTTGTAATTTAGAATATCATCTCAACACTCTCTTCCTTATCCAACATATTCAATACACATATTAGGCCATCCAATATGAAATTTGATTTTTTTCCTTGAGGGATTACTGTAGCACCACTAGGATCTAACACACTAGTCTCTAGCACCACTTTGTCAACACAATTGAACACAATTATGTCAACTAGACTTCTCCGATTGATTAAATACACAATTGAGCACAATTCTATCAATCTTGTCAACACAATTGAACACAACTCTACCCCTTATTGATTGAACACAATTCTATCAACTAGAGCTCCCTCTTCCTATAGCCTTGACATACATATTCTACAACCAATGGGCACTTCCTTTCATAGAACAATAACACATGACTACAAGCATGTTTCCCCCAACAAATTTTCTAAGCAATGAGACATGAGAACTATTTTAAAATTACAATTTGGAAGACTACTAGCCATCATCCTATAGAGTATTTCGTCTCCAAAAACCATGGGAATTATTGCTATGCATCACAGATCCATAGTCTCAGTGATATTGCATATACACTCAAGGGATATTTTTAGAGAGCGCTTCTCATTTCAATTATCGGTAGTAGGAATATCATGATATGCATTACACATATGTACTTCAACATTTTTCTAATTACTAGTTTATTCATTCCACGTGGAGAACTTCCTAGTTCCAACATAGTTATTTATTGTTGGCCTATACAGCTCCCAACTCTATCTTTCTCCACTTTTCTATGCAACTATACACTCAATTTGACAATCCATGTATTACATCATTTTTAGTGTATTGGTGGGTTTCATTGTTAGATTTTTATCATTTAAGCTAGCATTATAATCTTAGGATCTTTAACTGAGAGAATAACATGCACATCAATAAACACAAGAGACAAGAGACACAAAAAAAATTTCTCGGGGAAACCATAAAGGAGAAAACCCCACAACTTCCTCAAAGATAGAATTAGCACCAAAAGTAAAACCTGAGAACATAAAGATGATCTCTTGACAGTAGTAGTCTCTCTCTCTAATCCTAGCAACTTCTCTCACTCACTCATGCACCCCAATGAGTGAGTGTGTGTGTGAGAAATAGAGAGGCTCACTCTCTATTTATATTCTTTTGTTCACTTGAAACCCACTCCAACATGTCGGCCTCACTTAATAATTACTTACTAGAGCCGACATCGCTAAGAGTGTCTAATAACCCTAGTGCCCCACAACTTGTGGGGAATTTTCCCCTCTGACCAACAAGGAGGGTTATCCTTAACACAATGGTGGGGACTATTGCCCCAACTTACAATAACTCACCTAGGGTCAACTTCTCTAGGATAGTCTAATAACCCTAGGGCCCCACAACTGCGGGGACTTTAACCCTTGACCAATAGGAGGGTTACCCACAATGACTTGACATGACTTGTTTACATTATGGAAACTCCCGATCGAAACATCGGGGCATGACATGACTCAAATACATTATAGACACTTCCCAAAATAAACATCAGGGTACAATATATGAAATATACAAGCGAATACATTCCAAATTTACAATTACATCAACACTCCCTCTCAACTAGGAAGGTATTCTCTCAACACAATTTATCAGCACAAGTCTTCTTCTCTGTATCATCTGGATCATCATCGATTCCTCATCATCTTCACCTTCAATTCATCTCTATCTTCAAGTCATCTTCATCTGGATCTAGATCATCACTCGATCTAGATCATCATCAATGGATCTGGATCATCACTCGATCTGGATCATCATCACTAGATCTGGATCATCACTCGATCTGTATCATCACTACTAGATCATCATCACTAGATCATCACGAGTGCTATCTCATGATTCATCTTGTCACAGGAAGTTCTACAGAGCTATCCCTTTTTCATGCTGGTTGTAGGCCTAGCCTCCATGTAGGTCTTCTTCCAGCACCTGTATCTGACCCTAAGTTAGAATGGCCTGCCCAACACTTATATATGATCATGTAGGAACCAATCCTATAATCATATTAGAAAGTCATGCCCAGCACTCACATATAACCATGTGGGAACACATCCCATTCCCACAACCCTGTCATAAAGGCCCAACACTCACATTTGACCATGCGAGGAACCAATCCAATATACATGTCAAAAAAGGCTATGCACTTACATTCGACCATGCGAGGAACCAATCCAACCTACATGTCGAAAGGGATTTGCACTTACATTTGACCATGCGAGGAACCAATCGAGCCTACATGTAGAAAGGGCTCTACACTTACATCTTCCCATGCAAGGAACCAATCCAGCATACATGTCAGAAGGGCTCTCAGCCCCAGGCTGAGGATTCCTAGTAACTGACCAGGTGCCTCCATTCTCCCGGAGAATGGCATTTAGCACTTATATCTAATCATGTAGGAACCAATCCTATAGTCACATCAGAATGGCTCAGCACTCACATCTGACATGGAAGGAACCAATCCTCTCACCATGACAGAATGGCTCAGCCCTTACATCTGAACATGGAAGGAACCAATTCTCTCACCATGTCAGAATGGCTCATGGACTCATCACTTCCCTTTGGAGGGAACCTCGATCTGGATAACACCAAGCTTCTCCCTGAAATACTCAAACTTCAATCTGGCTAATGTCTTCGTCAACACATCAACTATCTGTTCATCCGTCACAACATACTGGAGCTTCACTACTCCCCTCTGCACCATATCCCTGATATAGTGATACTTGATCTCGATATGCTTCGACTTGTCATGGAACACCGGGTTCTCCAACAACTTCACACAACTCTAGTTGTTGCAATATATACAAGTAGCATCCAACTGGAGATCAAATAAATCAGACAGTAGCTTCCTTAACCACACTTCCTCACAACTAGCTGAACAAGCTACAACATACTCTGCTTCAGCTGTACTTAGTGCCACACAGGATTGCTTCCTGCTAAACCAAGAGACCACACCTGATCCCATACTGAAGCAACACCCTGAAGTGCTCTTCCTATCGATGGCACTACCTGCCCAATCTGAATCAACATAACCCTTTAGGTTAATCTTCTGATTCACCTCATACTTGAGCCCATAATCAACTGTACCCCTCAAGTACCTCAGAATATTCTTTGCAGCAATCAAGTGAACATGTCTCGATCTGTCAAGAACTGGCTCAAGGTGTTCACATCAAAGCAAATATCTGGTCTCGTGTTTTTCAGGTACATCAAGGACCCAATCATCTGACGATACATCGTAGCATCAACCACTTATGATGAAGCATTACTCAATAGCTTTAGGTTCGATGCCATAGATGTGGTCATGGCCTTGCAATCCATCATCCTGAACCTCTTCAGGATCTCTACTGCATACTTCCCTTGTCTGAGGAATATTCCATCCGCATTCTGCCACACCTCCATGCCTAGAAAATAGTGCATCGACACATAACAAGAGCATCACTATTCTTCCACCTTCAACAAAGGTTGGAATCCACTTTACTATCAGTAAAGCCTAGAGTCATCAGTAATCTATCCATCCTGTCGTACCATGTCGAACCTCAGGATCTTCTGCAGTCACTCCCTCTGAAGTATCATACTCCCTCTATCTTTGGTACTCTATGCACTGAAACATTCTGTACTGAAGTGGCAAGTAGCTTCCTATGCTACTAATATTCTATGTATCCATCTAGGATCACTGGATACCAATATCCTCTATCTTGAACCTTTTCAAAAGTTTTTCTCGCACCCATCTATGAGCTTGTCATCCTCTATAGGATTTCATCCTCAACCTTGTACCAAAGGTTAAGATCTTCATCAAGCTCCTCATGTATGTGTTATCCCATGGGTGTCTTCTGAACTCATACAAGGCCTTCTTTCATTTGCATTGCCTGTCATGTGACTTCACTTCCAGTGGCTGCAAATGTCTCTTCATAGTCTATGCCTTGTATCCCACGATGTTTCCATCTACTGCATGATGGAACTTCAAACTTCCCTTCATGTATCGATACTGCAACCTAGACATCATTCTTCTTGAACTAGTATTCCCTTTCTTCTTGGTTACTTCTTCATGGTTGGAAGGTTCTGCATCAATGATGTTGCTGCATTCATCATATTATTCTTCATCTTAAACTGTCGTCACTTGTTCTTCGGAACAAGTCTCATCCTTCTTTGCTTGTAGGTGATTATGTATGCGATCTTTCCTACAATTCAAATGCATTAGTTGTATGGTTAGAAACATTTCATAAGACATATTCATAATGGAAAATTCTTCTACATAAATATATGATCATGAAACTATTTTAGCCAATACAACATTCATCCATGTCTCACAGAAACTTTTCTAGATGCCTTCTATCTCTATCGAGACAACATTGAGATTGTGTGCTAATCCAATATGTCAGCAAAGAGGTTTCATTCTAGATAAGCAGCAATGGAGAGTTGTATAGCACCATGAGCTACTTACCCATCACATGCATATTAGTAGTATACTATCATTAATGCGAACATTCTATCATGCATAATACATCAACTGAATATAAACAAATGCATAATAAAACAATATCATGAAATGACAATTGAATACTTATCTTTATTTGTTTTGTGGGTAGACTCCTTCTTGAGCCTTCAGCTTCATCATCTTCTTCATTCATAATAGCATAGGTTGTTATCCAAATGCTAAGATGGATAAGAGGTTCTTCAAGAGTTGAGTTCTTCATATTCCTCATCACTTGAGGGATCTTCTTTGGATGATGAGAGCTTGATCTTCAGTTGCTCCCATCTTCTCTTCACTTATTATGAGTCGAGCTTCTTCTTCTTCCCAGAGTCTGCTGAAATTAATCACTTCCTTCTGGCACACATTCCTCACATGAATGAATCCCATGATTCTAGGAGGCCATTCAAGGTGGCTATCACCACTTGTGCATTCTCCATTTCTTCTTATACTACTACAAGTTGTTCTTTGATTTGAGAGACCCTTGTAGAGTATGACTGTATGGTCTCTCCATTCTGGATCTTCACATTCTTCAACTGGTTTCTTAAGGTCATATTCTGATTTATGTTCTTCCATTCAAATATCTTGGTCAAGGAATCAAAAATATTTGGTGTCTTTAGGGAAGACACTTGTGGTACAAGTTGATCCATGATTGAATCAACAATAATCTTCTTGGCTTTGACCAAGTTCTTCTTGTGTAAGGCTTTGAGCCTCATCTCCCTCTGGAACTGGAACCTCTCTACTCATGTAGGTGTCCAATTCATTTTCTTCAGAGAGATCATTACGTTCATGCTTGGAAGTTTTCAAGTTTAACAAGCTTATCATCAAGCTGATGTGAAATATCACTTTGAAATGAGAACCTCAAATGAAAATAGCAAAAGATTATATATTACCGATTTGAGGTGTCCGTCTTGGTTCCGAAGCTAGCTGATCTAGGGTTTGTCAGAGAAACCCTAATTTTCAAAACTTGGAATATTTTAGATCTGATTGGATAGAAATATATATCTCTTCAATTTGAGCTGTCCAATGTACTCCTTTTCTAAAAAAAGTGGAGGGAAGCTCTCAGAACAGGAATCCCTAGTTTTCCAATTTCTTCTACAGAAATGCCTGATACTCTTTCTACGGTATCTATGAAATTACTACTCCTCTATGTCTAAAACATCATACTGAGGTATCCTCTTTTGTCCCTGTTTCAAAACCACAGGTTTCATCACAATTGGTTTCATCCATTGGGACTTATGATCATTTTCCCAAGGTGACCTGTTATAAGACTATTCATAAAAGTGAAGTTGTACACAATGCCATGTGTCACTATTTCGTCTTCTAGGTCTAAAACTTGGAGCATAGAAATTAAATTTTGTTCCCTTTCTGGAAAATCTTCATAAATTTCATTTGGACCTTTGTAGCCCAAGATATATAAATTCTCCTCAGGTGTCCTGTTTAGGGATGAATTATGGAAGAGGCTGGAACCCTAACTTGGAGGGATCATATCTCCTAGAATATAGAGAATCTGAGGCTGAATTTTGGACATAGTGTAAATCAGGATTTTATCTTCATCTTGTGAAAGTTTCTGCTCTGGATCCTTCTCCAATCCCAAGATATAGTGAATCTTCCAAAACTTATCCGTTTTAGTATTTAGGGTTTTTCCAGCTTGGGGTCAAACTAGGGTTTGACTTTCCCAGAGTTTCACCCAAGAAAAAATATTGAACTGGGTCTCTATAATTCGATTTTGGTGAGGAGGGAAATCCTATGCCGAGCTCACTCAAAAATTCCTCTTCTGTAGAAAGCCCTAATTTCCTGCACCGAAAACTGAAAATGCTCAGAATTGAATTCAGCTTCGACAGAAAGATGCGCCCTTTAATGGAGAGTAATCCTAGTATAATTTTGTTGATGGATTGTGGAGAGAGACACAAAATTAAGAATACCTAGCTTCTGGAGCTGCACAATGTCTTCTTCTCAGGTTAGCTCTGATACCATGTTAGATTTTTATCATTCAAGCTAGATTATAATCTTAGGATCTTTAACTGAGAGAATAACATGCACAGTAATAAACACAAGAGACAAAAGACACAAATAATTTTCCTCAAGGAAACCATAAAGGAGAAAACCCCACAACTTCCTCAGAGATATAATCAGTACCAAAAGTAAAACCCGACAGCAGTAGTCTCTCTCTCTGATCCCAGCAACTTCTCTCTCTCACTCATGCACCCCAATGAGTGAGTGTGTGTGTGATAAATAGAGAGTCTCACTCTCTATTTATATTATTTTGTTCACTTGAAACCCACTCCAACATGTCGGCCTCACTTAACAATTACTTACTAGAGCTGACATCTCTAGGAGTGTCTAATAACCCTAGTGCCCCACAACTTTTGGGGACTTTTCCCCTCTGACCAACAAGGAGATTTATCCTTAACACAATGGTGGGGACTATTGCCCCGACTTACAATAACTCATCTAGGGTCAGCTTCTCTATGATAGTCTAATAACCCTAGGGCCCCACAACTGCAGGGAATTTAACCCTTGACCAATAGGAGGGTTACCCACAATGACTTGACATGACTTGTTTACATTATAGAAACTCTCGATCTGAACATCGAGGCATGACATGACCCAAATACATTACAAACACTTCCCAGAATAAACATCGGGGTACAATATATGAAATATGCAAGTGAATACATTACGAAGTTACAATTACATCAACATTCATATTTTTGGAAGAAAGTTGGGATGCTTTGATATTTAAAGTTAGGAGGAATTGATATGGAAAACGTGCATTCTCATCCAACACAATGTCGATGGAAGAAATATACCTAAGAAGAATCAACCAACTAGCCATGATTGTAAGGAATGATTCATCCTTGATGTATCAGTCTTATAAGAGTTAGTTAGGAATTTGTGTCTAAAATTAGGCAATTAGGAAGAGGTATCTCTTTCTAGATTTTAGATGTGTAATTATATAATAATATTTTTTTTCAATATAGGGTTACATGCATTAAAGAATAATATCTTATGTTTCCTAGTAATAACTGTTAATATGTTGAGAAAAATACGAAGACACTTGAAACTTAAAACTTTTATCAATCAATCACTACACATATGAAACTCATAAACAAATCAGCCACATAAATCATCCAACCATATGAGACAAGATGTACATTGGGAAAACCCTCCAAATACAGAGGATGAAAATCCCAACAATTCTTCGAGTATAATAGATAGAGTTGCAAAGAATGGTTTACAACACATTAGCATATTGCTCTATAATAGATATCACCTCAATAGTAGAGAAGAGAGATCCACAAAACTCTATAATGAACTTTCCAAGTGCCTGACACTTTAATAACAAGTCAACACTCATGCCATGCAAACACTAGCGAATGAATGCATGAGAATTAGCCATCCATGCATTACAAATTCAAATTTTCCTTCAATGGTGCCAAGTCAATTCATAGGATTCTTCTCCATGCAAACATTAGCTCCCTGTCAACACTAGTGTGCCAAGTTGGTGCTTTGAATTCCTCTCCATACACAAGATATGTGCCCTTCCTTCCAAGAATAGCTTTATCTATCTCAAATGACCATGGTTAGTAATATATCACATAGTATCACCACTTTACCAATTAAATTGTGCCACCTCAATAATGGACGTCCACTAGAATGAGTATCAATTTCCTAGATGACTTCATTAGGATCATGAATTGATGCAACACAAGTCTCCAGTATTTATACAACACAATACCGTCTCCAGTCCTGATACAACACAAGACCAACTCTAGTTAAGGAGATCCATCTCATAGGGTGTGATCTATGAGAATCATTGAATTGATACACAACAAGTCTTTAGTACTAGCATCCCACCTCAACACATGAGTATATATATAGTCACATTAGAGGAAATTTCAATTTAAAATGGGCCTTCCATAAATAATACAAATTCCATGTCATCATGTATTAGCCAATCAAAATGCTTTAAAATTTAAGAAGGGAGCACCTCTTAAACAATTTTTTAATATAAATTTGGGGATAGGTATCATAAAAAAACTACTTTTTTTGTTCATATTTTCGACATATCGTCTTGTGTTTTTACTCAAATTTCGATCGGGAGAGATCATTGGATGTGGAATTAAATTCCGCATCAAACGAGTACCCACTTGACATACTTTTGAATGGCCCCGCTACCCCAAAAACAAGAAATGCCTGAAAAAAATGTGATGATGACATCATCATCACTTTTTTTCAGGCATTTCTTGTTTTTGTGGTATCAGGGCCCTTCAAAATTATTTCAAGTGGGTACTCGTTGGATGTAGAATTTAATTCCGCATCCAACAAGCTCTCCCGATCGAAATTTGAGTAAAAACACAAGGAGATATGTCGAAAATACGAACAAAAAAATAGTTTTTTTCTTTTCTTCCTCCAAAATTAATAAATATTATTTTATTATTTTAGCTATTATTTTATTAATTTTCCTTAGGAGACCCATTTTGAGTTCAAATTTCCTCTAATGACTTAATACAACACAATTCCTGACTTGATACAACACAAGTATGTAGAATGACTCCTAATGCTGTACAAACAACACTCTCTCTCAACGAGGGAGACATTATCTAATATTCCAATCATTTTCTTCCATACCAATATTATCTTGGAAGTATCTCAACTTCATCACTAACAACGGCTTTGTCCACATATTTGCAATATGATCGTCAATAGCTATGTACTGAAATTTTACCTTACATGACCATGACTTCTGATGAAGTAAAAATTCATCTCAATGTGTTCTATCATAACACATCTCCAACTGTATACACATATCGATTGGATACATGTACTCAGTTGGATATTCATACTTGAATAGATACACATACAAAGTATGGTTACGCTTCGCAGACATCATAAGTATGGTCACTCTCTCCAACCATCATAGTATGGTCACGATCTCCAATAATAATAAGTAAAGTTTTTAGCTACTCTTCTTCTTAGCTGATAGTACTATCCGCAAAACATATTTACTTCTGTAGCACTCTTTAACATACATCTTGATTATGTAGTACTAGTCGCAATACACTTATCTTTTGTAATATTAGTCACAATATACATCGCTTATCTTAGGATAAGACAATATATGGATAGCACAATAGGTCTACCATGTATCAATTATAATAAATAACATATTCTAATGCACCTCAAAGTTACTCACACATATGCTTAGTAGCAAGCTCAAAATACAACACGTCTTCTAAGTACTTTAAGAGAACGACCAGATACTTATACATAGTATCATCATCTGGATATGATACAGAATGCAGTTTCTCTAAACTAGAAACTATGGATTTCATATCCATCATATACTACAACACATATCAAAATGTGCAATACCATGCAGAAATAAAGTCTCATATTTTATTTCAATCTTCAAAATTTGTTTACTTCTAGAATATTATGTTATCTAGAGAAGTTCCTTGTAATATTGCCAATCTTTGTGATGTTCTTAAAGGATTGATCACTTTCATAGTGATTCCATATTCTTATATTTTTACCACATCACCCCAACTACCTATCCAATAGGTTTAAATGTTCTCTCGCAATCCAGACTATAACTCTTCTTGAGTATCAGTAGTCTTCGAGGCTTTGACTATGTCTCTACTCATGTGGATTCTTTACACACGATATACTACATCCTCAATCTTTCTAATTCATGTACCATGACTAAATAGTGGGTATTTATTTGATGCTTCTAGTAAAGACACATCAACACTCCCACTTCAACTAGAGGATTCTTTCTTATTCTATAACCAATCTTGTCTCGGACATAGGATTAGTAAAAATGATGGAAATGTTGTTCATCTATGGGTATGTATCATGTCTCAGATTTCACTAACTAGAAACCTCATGAAGCATTACTGCTTTACAATATGGTCTATCTAGAGCAACATCTCTTATGTGATCTTTCTCGATCATTGTACAAGTCAGATTCCATATATCCCTGAAACTTTATTTCATTGTTCGAGACATATCTAAGTCTTCATACTCTTGTACCAAGTAGGTATTGGGTGCATCCATGGAGTTGGGTTACAATATTTGGCAAGGAAATTTTGGAAAAAACACAAAAACCTACCTTAATCGAGCATTTGTTAAACCCTCGATCGAGTTCTTAACACCTCGATCAAGGGTTTAGTAAACACTCTATCAAGGTTTTTTTAAACCCTCGATCGAGCTTCCGCTATACCCTCGATCGAGGTGCTGACACCTCGATCGAGGGCTTAGAAAAAACTCGATCAAGGGTTTAAGAAAACCTCAATCCATGTGTTAATACCTCGATCAAGTTGCAGACCTTGATCGGGGTTCCTATGCAAAGAAAATTATAAAAAAGTCCGCGGGGATCCATGGCATCTTTTTGGCATTTTCTCCACATAGGTACCTCAACTGAGCTGTTGCGCAACCCACAGACCTCAACCGAGCTACAATGCAAGCCACAAACAACCCAACCACAACCTACCTTTCACCATGATGTCAGAGCAGAGAAGTAATATCCTAAACTAGTTTTTGAAATTTAAATCGAATTTTACGGTTTTTTTAAGTTTTAAAATTGTTGGTTAAAATTAAAAAAAATCATTGCTATACATGTTTTTAGGTTAGTTTTTTTTGTTAAATATGTTTGAAATGTGTGCCAGCAAGCAGAACTGCTGTCCGATTTTTATAAAATTGTAATTTAAATTTGTTATTTATTTAAAATTTATTTTTTTGTTTTATATATATTTTGTCAACTGCTAACATTTATGCTGCCGGTTTAATTTTGAAATGTGTGCCCGGAAAGAAAAAATGCTGCCCAAATTTTTTTAGTCCTCTGAGAATACACGAAGGATTGAAAAAAATCCATAAGACACCAAGTAAACAAAACCTATATGAACTATAGAGACAATTAATCAACCCTAGGACCGAGACAAATCATTAATTTTTTATAAAATTTTAATTTAAATTTGTTAAATTTAAACATTAAATTTATAGTTTTTATAAATATTTCTATCAACCGGCAACGTTTATTCTGTCGGTTTAATTTTGAAATGTGTGCTAGGAAAGCAAAAATGCTGCCCAAATTTTTTCAATCCTCCAAGAATACACAAAAGATTGGGGAAAATCCAAACCCTAGACAAGAGACAATCATGAACCTTAAACCGATGGAGGCATTTATCTAAACAACCCATATATAATAATTTCAATATTTGATATATATTAAAATTTAAATATTTGAAAATGTATATATATATATATATTATAATTAAAATAAATATATATTTATGCATTTTTAAATATTTAAAAATTTATGTATTGTAAAATTATATTATTTTAATTAATATGATTAGTTAATTTGCGTATATGAATACGGTACATAGTGCGTGTTTGCTCCTTAGTGCTCATTGCATCCCATCTTCTACATTCATCCCACACTCTATAGGTGTAGGTCTCCTATCCAATCATATTTATTGCTATATGCAAGAATCACATAGCGATTGAGCCTATAGTGTTCCTTTGGCCAAAACTCCTATTACTAAGCATGACCTACAAATAGTAAGGTGGAATTTTCTTCCCTAAAAGTGAAAAAACTCATTATCCAAGCACAACACATGTTACCCGAGGTGTAGTTTTTAAATGAAGACAACAATTTGAACTACTTTTGGAAGACGAACAAATGCTTTGTATAATTGTCCAACCTTTTCCATTCTCCAACCATTATTATTTTGATAATGGCATCAAATCATTTTTATGATGCTAAAGTGTCCAAAACTAATAAACTAAATAAAAATCGATATTGTAGAGGAATACAATAAAGTAAAATCATAAAACACCCCTTTCACTTGTTCATTTAAATCTAACAAATAAGGTTAGGATTCTTGAATTTTTCTTATTGTTCACGAAAAAAAGTGTGTTCATTATTAATGTCCACCACATAGTTGTGACAACAGTTTCACAGTGATCCAAACAATGGAACATCGACAAAACATGTGAGTATTTTGCAAAAACTTAACGGTCCACTGGCCAAGTTGGAATAGGCTTTGGGATCCAAAATTATTAGATGCTGGGAGATGACCGAGAAGGGTTCTCTATCCCACGACCATTTTTGTTCATTGGAGTGACATACAAAAGGTGTAGGTTTTGAGAAATGGGAACTGACCTTAAGGAAAAAATATGGTCACCCAAAAATAAAGTTGTTAAACCCTAATGTGGATTCTTGAGGTCAAACACCACCAATGACAGCTAAAACTCAAACTATTCTCTATAGCTTTGCAATCCCCCACTAGGGTGTCTTTGAAGAACGATATGGATATTGGTGCCATTAAGATTTTTGTGCATTTTGGATAGGCATATTTTTTTTATGCATTTTGGATAGGTCTCAAATCCTTCATAATGCTTATGGTAGGGAAAGAAAAACCTCAATCTCTTCGCGGCGTGTTCACTAAATATGATGAAACATACGCACTTTGTATAAAATGTAAGATTTCAATTTCACAAATTATTATTTATTTTATTTCTGGAAAGCATTTTCACTTTTAGTATATTACTTAGTATACTATTTGTTTCTATATATCATTAAGATAAGATTCATTAAATAATTGGTCAAACTCAACATTTCTTGGATCACCATAATAAAATGAAAACTTTGAAATACCTTTCCCTAATTTGTGTTTCCCTACTTGGGATAATGTTTAATTCCCTCATTGAAAACAAAAATACTTACATTAACCCGAATTTTTGAGTTGTAGTGCACTAGATTTTACCATAATTTTTAGATCACAATTCGGTGTGAAATGGAGATGTATCCATCCACATTCTCTTATTAATTTTTTTAAGAAAGGGACTTTTCTTTACTTTAGACAAATCCACTTAGTAATTAAATTAACCCAAAATATATCACATACTAACATGTGTTCCATTCCAACCATCCACACTACTGCAAATGGATAACATAGGGTTCATAAATGCTTAAACTGTGACATTGCAAGGAGTGCCTTAACAATGCACTCCATATCCAAGTGATCTAAACCCATGGAGAAAAATGTTGTAAATATAAATTTATCTATTTGAAACTAATTTCCAAACATAACTAAGGTAATCAACTAAATGAAGTGTCAATTTGAAGACAATTACTCTTGACATACAAATTGAACCTCAAAAGGAAGGAGTCTTGCAATTAATCAATTTGTAAAAATTGTGGTCCAACCAAATTGGTTGATGAACATCTCTTCCTTTTAACATTGGATACCCATAAAAATTAAGAAAATGATGAAGCAAATAGATCTAGTGCATTTTTATTACAAATTCCATAATGTTTTGGACAAAACTTTGGGTACGATGCTTATTTTTCCATCTTCGTCTCTCTGTTCCAATGTGAACTTCCTACACTCATATAAATTAAATTATGGAGAGTTAAATGATTGTATTATTTTCACATTTCTTTAAATATAAAAATCAAATCAAATCATTTACTCTTTATGTTCGCAATGATTGACATGAAGTGCAAGTGCAAAGTTATGGTTTTATTGATATGCCTTGGTTGTTTTAGCTTTTTTATTGTCAAATAGATCCATAGTGATCTCATTTGACATTTGACATTTTATTTTTAATTTATATCCTACTGAGTACATGATCTATGTACTTCAATCAAAAGCTATAAGGTATTAATATGAAAGTATCTACAACCTTTTATTATTTAAATAAGTTGATTACCTCCAAAGTTATTCTAGAAATATATAATAAATATTTAATTTACAAAAAATTATTTTTCATTTGTACAATTTGTAAAGACTACCTTGTTGTAGCACATATCTCTACTTGGCCTATAAAAAAGGTTTTGAAAATATATACCCGAAGAATTAGTACCATTAATTATAATTCATTTCTATAATTTGTAAAGACTATGTTCATAGCATTTTGATTAATTGAATAGAAAAATAATAATTTTTGTTTTCAGTATTTCTCAACACAAACAAAGAGAATCTCTTTCTAATATTTTAGACTACAAAAATAAAATAAAAACTCACAAAAATAATCATTAATATATATTAATATACCCTATCAACGAAAAACATAAATAAGAATAAAAGAGAAAGTAAACATCATCAAACTATCAATGTTCATATAAAGGAATAACCATCGATCGGAGTACATGGACACCTAACCCCTTTAACCATCGATATAGTAGGATTCCCTTTTAGTTCAGCACCCAAAACTGGTTTTCATGATCAATGTCAAACCATTTTAGGTCAGCACCCAACATTGTAGACATATTCAAAGACCAATCCATGAATGGTCGCAAAGTTTTGGAGCGTTTTACCATTAATCAACATTCGACTTAAACTAATTTCCCTCATTTTCACATAGTTAAAGGAATTTGATATAAGTCGATCGTCATTATAAAACATATATTAATTGAATAATTGAGTAATATTTTATAATTTATTATATTACATATTAAAATATATTATTTTTTGTTAAAGAAAATCCTTAAAAGTTTCATTTTTTTACTTCAAATTGAGCATAATATAACCTATTTAGAGTTGGTTGTCAAACATGAAATACTTCATCATTAGAAAAGAAAGATTTTAAATTTAACCTATAGCAAGATCTAAGAAAACAATATCTTAATATGCAAGAAAAACAAAGAGGTAGCTATGTCATAGAAACAATTACAAATTTTAGGCATATTAGACTTAGTAAGCGGCATTTTTAGACAAACTCATTTTATATCTAAAATATAGATTAATTTATATCATTTTTTATCATATAAATATTATTATTATGATAAATATTAATATAAATATTTATTTCATGCAGATGCATCTACATAGCGGGGTTCTTCGGTTCGCCGAAGGCAGAGCACTGGCAAATCTGCGGCCATTACTCGCCCCATAGGTCGGCAGAGGACTCGTAAGTACACAATTGTGCATTATGTACTCTTTGTTGTTAGTTACATAAAATTAAATTGTTTCACATGTGTATATTTAATCATCAAATTGTATGTCTCTATTTTCACAGGTTTGCCCAGGCCTCCTGCACCGACACACGCTCCTGCTGGGGAGTCGAGCGACAGCTGCTCTGTGCATGTGAGTGACGAGGAGGATAATTTTGGTGTCAGTGGGGAGGTTCCCTATGAGACAGGTACATTAAATGCATATATATTTCTATTTCAGTTATTAGTACCTTTAATTTATATTGATTTCAAATTCACCTACAGTTGATGTATTTACTTTTATTGACATTTATGTTTTCATCTAATTTTCAAGTGTCACAGCTGCACAATAAGGCCCCGACCCTCCCTAGGAAGCACCATGGGAGGATGAGATCACATGCATCATGCTGCAAGACGTTACCAGTCAAAGTGATTGTTTGCAGTCTAACGTCCGCTCCATTTCAGACCACTCTCCCACATCATGTTCAATGTGGATGATGTTAGAGGTAGTAGACAATCTATTGAATATCTACAGATCCATCGGACCATTGAATTCTCTTTGGGCCACTGCATATCAGATAAAAATGGCCACAATGATGGGTCCTGATAAATGGCCCACAGTGAGAGATGCAATAACTGGCCATGATGTGAAGGGAACATTATTTGATATCCCTGATGACCTCCCTGCTGGTCAACCGCTTAGACTTAAGCTTTTAAGCTAGAGGTTGCAATGCCTTATGTGTATGATAGGTTTATTGGAGCATGGGGCATGTTTCCCCACCAAGACCGGGTTCCACTGTACTTTGCAAAACATATATATGCAGATTTTGTCCTGGGGATACACCCAAATTACACTAACACACCCTCGAGCTTCTATGGTGCTAGTGGGGGATGCAGTCATGCAGGTCCTAGGGCTAGGAGAGACCCTAGAGCTCATCTAGAGGTAGAGCCTTTGGTATTTTTCTTTAACATGACCTTGCTTAGGACACATGATGTAGTAGATTCATCTCAGCTAACGATTGAGGGGCGAAGTGCACTAGCATAGGCGACACGCATGGTACCATGATGGTTGTGCAGGAAGAGAGAAGCAGAGCACCCATTGCACCTACAGATCCTAATTTACAGTGGGTGGACGATGATATTATCCACCTTCTTGATCACAACACAGTGCTTCAGTATGCTATCATAGCCTGCAATGCATATTTTTGACTGCATGAGAGATGCAGGCCTCGACCGATGGGACAGGTATATCTTTATTGTCATCATTTGATTGTCTTGATTGTAATCCATCCTAAAATGAAACATTTTTTTAACAAATACATTGCTTTGTGTTATACCTCCATGCAGGAGCCCAGTTTCATGGAGGTCCTTTTTGGCAGTGATGCTTTTGTTCGAGGTACCGCTGCAGTTTCGTTTTCCCACGTCGATGAGGTATGTGTTAACTATCATCCTAAATTTGAATTTCTAAATGAGTCAATTGTTTAACACATAATCATTTGGTTTTGTTTTTACTACAAAATGAAATTCTAAATACAAATATAATTTTTATTTGCTCGAAGTTGACAAAATTGCAAAGACAACACTCATTTTCTCATTAACCCCCCCAAAATAGACACCCAGATTCGTGATTACACCCTTAAATCATATATATTTAATTTGTTGTGACATTGTACATGTAATTTAAATATGTGGTATGTAACTGACTTGCAGAGTTCGGGGTGTTAACTTCTACAATTCTCAAACATGGGCAATTTTCTTTGTGATGTGCATGAGGAAGGCTAGGTGCATAGTGCAGCTGGCGATAGTGGCCATGATGGTCGATCTCTCGATCAATGGCATAGGGGTGATTTGTAGACTATGTTATTTGTGGACTTTATTAATATTTTGGAATTTATTATTTTGTACAAGTTATGATTATCGATATATATATATATATATATATGGACTTTTTTTTAACATGATGGACTGTTAACTGTTTTAATTATTTGCAGTTATAGGTTAAAGTTTGTTTTCAGTTACAATTTTAACATATTTAACAATCATTAATGTTTTACAATCTTACAAAATTGTACAATATTGCAATTTAATAAATTACAATTTTACAAGTTTACATGTTTGCAAAATTGTCAATCGAACGCAACTTACAATTTTTAACATAACTTAAAAATAAAATGTTACAAAATTTACAACTTTACAATGTAAGATCTACTAGGTGCAAATTATAATCACAATTTGCAATTTTAAATTACAACTACAATTTACAATTACAATGTAAAATTTGATTTAATTTACAAAAAAAATTACAACTACAAATTTAAATTTGATTTCATTTGTAAAAAAAATTACAAGTTTGCAAAATTGTCAATCAAACGAAACTTACAATATAACAAAACTTACAATTGAAATGTTACAAAATGAACAACTATACAATGTAATCTATTGGCTGCAATTTGCACTAACAATTTGCTATTTTAAATAACAACTACAATATACAATTACAATTCAAAATTAGATTTCATTTACAGAAAAATAAAAATTAATTTCATTTGCAAAAGAATTTACATGTTTACAAAAATCACAATCGAACTAAACTATAATCACGTTTTGCAATTTTCAATTACAATTGCAATTACAATTAAAATCTACAATTCAATCTAATATAATTGACAAGTTTACAAAATTTACCCATCTACAATAATTTACAAGGAACTTCCAAGTTTAAAATTCACAATTTTGCAAAGTTTACAAGTTACAATTTTAAAGTTTACAAGTTTACAGTTTACAACAAATGAATATTACAAAGAGTAAAAAGGGGCATGACCAAGATAGGGTAAAAATGGAAAAAAAAAATTAATATCAATTGCAATTGGTAGATTTAATGAGGGTGCAATAGATATATGTGTTGTTCTTTGTATTGCATATCACTAACAATTTACAAGTTTACAATTTACAACTTCTCTACAATGTAACATGTAATTTAGAACTTTGCACAAATAGAGTGTGATATACATGTATTTGCACAAATACACCAAAAACAATTTACATAGACAAAATTGAGCTTCCATAACAGGTTCTTAGGACATTGTTGGTATTCCTAGGTATAGGGGAATGCACATAGAGTATTTATGAATGCACATACTCGCATATATAAGTTTACAAATATTACATTTAAATACAAATGATATATTTCAGAAGAAATTTTGATTTGCTACATTTCAAAAGCATGTCAACTATGTCAACATCAAAAGTGGCATATAAATTTCATTCATCCGGCCAATGGGTTATAGGAATGCATGTCTCCATAATACGATCATGGTCATCTATTGACATCTTCCATCCTTTTGGTTCACCCCTCTTCACCTTGAATTCAATGTGATGTATCCGAGCTGCCACCACCAAATGACTGTACTGACAAGATATATATTCAGGCATGAAATCTCTGTGAATAATATAATCACCTTGTCTTCTCACTTTTTTCAAAAAAGTGGCCCATCACAACTAGGTCACCAATCTGGTACGTGAACTCTCCATCGACATAGGGCCGCACCAACCTATTTTTGATTTGTGTACACCACATCAAAAAATATGCCACATGCTCGGCATTTCCTAGTGGTGCAATTACAACAAATGCATCACTTGCATCAAGATTCTCAAATATTAAAGAAATATTATATATATATATA
>LPNX010714472.1:0-37743 GCA_001517045.1 Pseudotsuga menziesii
TATAGGCGTCGACCTGGCCACATAAAGAAAATTCTACATCTTTGGCTTTTGGGTGCCTGAAATTGAAATCCAGGAAACTTGAAAGCATCCTTAGCATTTTAGATAAAGAAAAATAGTGTGGCCAACTCCTTGAAATATATTAAATTCGATAGGTGAAATGAACGAAATACAGTTTGCAAATGGTATTAACCTTCCTGTTGCATCCTAATCAGAGAAATGAAGCGAGAACAGGGATTGCATGTCAAATTTACAAAATTGCACTTCATATGTATGGCAATTTAGTGTATAGACCTAACATGAAACTGGGTTTATCGTATTCGTTGTTGGAAGGAAAATTCCATTTGCATAGTAGATTCAATAATCTCATGGCATTTGCCATAGCATTGTTTTCTATGGTTTGGCCTCCATGTGTTGTGAAATTTGGGTGAGGGGAAGTTCATTTTCAAACCCTAGGATGGCATTGAAACCCTCCGCAAAATATCATGTTCTGAGGTGTGAATTGAACCAGGTAGCTTGGTTTTACCTCCTAGTAACTTCTCTCTTTGAAAGGATCGTTAATGGCAAAACAAAACCAGCTCCTACGTTATAAAATGCAAGCAGTACAACAAATAACCGAAATTAATTTTTTTTTATAAGAAAACAACTGGAATCAGCTTAATCCATCAATTTAGTTCGTTCTGTACAGGAAGAAAACCTGCTACCAACAGTAGGCAGTTCATTGACACACAGGAAAGAATTACGGCCGCTGATAAGATTGCAACGCATGGGCGGCCAAGCACGGAATTAGCGAAGTTGATGCTACTCAACACATGGATAGGAAAATGAGTGGAAACAAACTCTATTACCGTCAGCATCAATATCAACACACGAAGAGAAAAAAAAACATCATCTGTGTGTTTAAACTGGAATTAGCACATCAATATCGCAGATTTCTTTCTCAGAACCATTGTGTTCACTGGCTGTGCTACTTAAAAGCATGGAAAACACATGAATGAATAAATAATAACTATTCAGATACTGATACTATGCAACACAGGAAGCTCGTATCTTGTACAAAACAATTGAACAAGCCACGTATTCGAAGAACCCTAAGCCTTGAATTTAAACAACCACATATGAAAACACCGATATAATTTGTTCATAGAATTAGCTAGGAATTAGAGACCTCCCAACTGTAAATTCATGTAAAAAAACTAAATGTTAAATGGAAAATGAAGGATTCAAAACCTGGAATCATGGAGTTTCACTATGCCCCCCCCACCGTCTCCTGGTTAGGTATCCAGGCACTGAAACCTAACATGAAATGGAGTAAGGAAACACAGAGAGCCAAATGATACCAATGTTTTCATAATTGGAAACTCCTCTAACTGGGAGCACCCATCAACACATGGCTTCAGAAGATTTGTGCAATGCACCAACCCCTTTATCATCTTAGCCATTTATTAGAAAATCCTTCCAAACGGAGGATAATTGCTTTGGAAAAAAACCCTCGTCGAAAAATATAGGGTAGCACAATCCTTGCAAACGATGAGCAACAGTAACTGGTTTATATTCCACTATTGAATGCATCCTCCTCTCAGATGGAAATGCGCCCTCCTCCACCATTGCCAGCGCCTCTAACCAACATAGAAAGATGGTAAATGCGCCCTCCCTCACTAGCCTGCAGCCTCCATTTAACCTTCAGATCTGTCGCTCCAGCGTGACCAATCATGCGCTGGCGTGGAATGTCACTTTCACTCGGTGTAAGCCAAACCCTCGCCATGGAACTTAGCTCGAGTTGCAGGTTGTAGAGCTCCTCCATCTAGAAACGATTGTAAAAAATGAGGTATTGGCACGTGGGAGTGGAAGGAGTATCACCTCCTTATTCAGCTGAGGACTCGTGGATTACTAGCACGTGAGCTTCATGCAGGGGGAGACTCATGCATGTGGCCGCGTGGCATACATGCACCATACCTTCACATGAGTAAGGTAGGGTAGCCTTCTGGAAGGTGGATAAAATTTTGCGTAACCTTATATTTTAATTGCCAGTCGGAGCTTCGATGGACAGACTCACTCCGACATCTCACTGGATTGGATTGAAGGTGACAGTGAGTTTATTATATATATAAACCATTAAATTAAGAGAAATACATATTTAAGATATTATTTTTTCACAAATTTAAATAATTTTATAATTTTATTTATTTTTAATAATATTTATAAATCTTAAATAAGTTTGAATTATAACTTTGAATAATATCATATATGATAAAAGTGCGGTGCTCTAATCTAAAACACATTGTATAAATTAATTTAAATTTTGTAAAATTTGCCACATTATATCGATGTGTATACATCATGTTTACAAACCATTGTGTGTATGGTATAACATAAAACCAATGCGTATTTCTATATAATGCGCCGAAACTAACTAGAAAACATAGTTTTTAACTAGCAATTATTTAATTTATTTGCAAAATATATTTAATCGTTTCTCTATTTAATTATGTAGGGATTTTATTAATAAGCAAAGTTTGATAGAAGTAGATGAAATCATTCTTATTGCAATGAGCACAATGTGAGTACATCCCAAAAGAGAACAAGCAAGCTATTTGAAATTCTACTATAAAATTAAATTATTTGAATTACTTGTATGTTTAATTGATGTATATTAGTTAATATATGTGATGCAAAGCAAACATTTGAAGAATCTCAATATTTGAGCACTATTAAAATTTGAAAATTATAAAAGTTATTAATCCTTTTATAATTAATTTAATTAGTCTATTATTTATTTTAATCAATTTATTATAAATTATAAATCCTTAAAGTATTTAATGTATTAAACTTAAGGCATTACCGAGACTTTGACTGATAGTCGAACAGGCGAGATGGATGTGAAATAAGAAAAACAAGGCACTGTTGAGACTAGCATTATGAGCTGAACGTTAAGGCACACATTAAACCACAAGACGAAATCGTTTAATGAAAGTGACTATGCAAGTTTTATGCAAATATTGACAATTTGTCTCTATGCATAAATATAAGCATTGCATAACTAGAATTTTATCTCTGCAATTATTAGATTGAGATAATAATGGCATAATGTTGTTGAATATGTCAGGAATTATCATGGTTCAAACACATAGAGGTCGAGGTCGAGGTCGAGGGCGGGGTCGAGGTCAACCACCCTCACCGCCACCACAGACCCCAGGTCAACCACCCTCACTGCCACCACAGATCCCACCATCGACACCGCCAAAGACAACCTCCAGTCCTGAGATGGGGGTGATATTGAGATCCTTGGAAACCATCATGGCCACAGTAAACATACAGTCGGAGAGGATCGTAGAGGTAGAAACCACACAGGTGAGCCGAGAAAACTCTGAGAGGGCACAGGGCCCAAGGCAAGAACCACTTCAGGATATTTCTAGAGAGCTGCAGAAGATCAAAATTCCTAAGTTCTCAGGAGGACGACCGGGTAAGCATGCCAAAGCATGGCTCGAGGGTATAAAGAGGTGCTTCACACTAAATGAGTATACCTCAAGTTCCAAGGATAGAATGGAAATCTTCCATCTAAAGGGCTATGCCCTAAATTGGTGATCAGACCTCAAGAAACAATTGCATCTTACTCCTTTGTCTGTTTCATGGGAGTTATTCGAGGAGAGGTTCAACATGAAGTATCTTCCGGCTTATTATAGGGAACAACAGGCGGGTTCCTTTTGTGCTTTGGTATAGGGAAACATGACAGTGGAAGAGTATGAAGCTAGATTCATGGAACTGGTAAATTATGTCCCATACTTGGACTCAGATGATCGACAGGTGGAGCGATTTGTGTATGGACTCAACTACAAGATCAGGGCCGCAGTACGGATGTGGAAGCCATCTTCAGTTGCCATGGTAGTTGAGTATGCTCGCTATGCTGAGGATATGTCAGATGCAAAGGGAGGAAGCAAGTTGATAGGATCCAATTAGTATGTTACAGGGAAGGCCCCAAAACCATACTTTAGAGGAGGACAATCCATACCTCCTCCTTATGGTAACAGGTTCACCCCGAGAGGTAACACTTCAGTTAACTCAGTATTGCAGGCTTCATCAACAAACCATGGGAACTGAGGATGAACATAGGGCAATTCCTATAGAGGATCGGGAGGTTTTAAAGGATCTTGGGGAAGGAACACATCCCAAAGGACTCCTCCCAGCAACATGCAAGCACCACCTAATGTCTCTTGTTGGGGATGTGGAGGTCCTCATTTTCAGTGGGATTGTCCTAAAGGGCAGACTAGCAGCAGGTAGAAGGAACGAAAAGCATCCATGGGCAATTCTGATAATGCTAATCGGATTCATGTAGCTGTTCACAACCACCAGGCAGAACATCAGTCCACCGTCGCAGAATCCACTGGTAAAGTAAACAATGTCAAACTTAAAATTTTATTTGATCCTGGTGCAACAAATAGTTTTATTTCACCATATGCATTAGATAAATGTCGGTTGGCAGCCTGTGAGCACGATGATTTTGAATCGGTCAAGATGGATTCAGGGGTTAAACAAGCAGTAGGTCTGAAGGTAAGGGGGTGTCAAGTTGACTTAGGAGTATGCACCACTAAGATGGACGCTTATGTCACCAATTTCGGCACCTACGAATTCATTGTCGGCATGGATTGGTTAGAAGGCCATAAAGCTTTCATGGATTGCTATGCGAAGAAAGTCTTGTGCCTTGATGATGAGGGTCGAGCAATTCAAATCCAGGGTTGAAAGAGGAAAATATCCCTCCGTTTCATCTCCGTGGTAAAAGCTAAAAGGTGTTTAAGACAAGGATGTTAGTTGTTTGTAGTTGAGACGGTGAGCGATAGTAAAGGACCTTCCTTGAATTCTTACCCAGTATTATATGAGTTCAAGGATGTCTTCCCAGAAAAACTTCCACAACTACCTCCAGAATGAGAGCTTGATTTCATGATCGAATTGAAACTCGGTGTAGAGCCGATCTCAAATAATCCTTATAGAATGAAAACCCCTGAGCTTCGAGAGTTATAGATCCAATTAAAAGAGTTGCTATACTTGGGACTAATTAGACCTAGTATCTCACCATGGGGAGCACCAATGATCTTTCTTAAGAAGAAGGATGGATCTTTGCGACTGTGCATAGATTATAGGGATTTGAACAAAGCCACAGTGAAGAACAGGTATCCTATACCAAGAATTGATGACCTATTAGATCAGATGAAAGATGCATTAGTCTTCTCTAAGATTGATTTGCGGTCGGGGTATCACCAGCTCAGGATTAAAGAAAATGACATTTCTAAGACTGCTTTTCGAACTCGATTTGGGCATTATGAGTTCGTAGTAGTACCATTTGGTTTGACCAATGCTCCAGTAGTATTCATGAGCCTCATGAACAGTGTCTTTCAGAATTACTTGGACCACTTTGTTCAGGTATTATTAGATGACATTCTTATATATTCTAAGAATGAGAAGGAGCATGAGGAGCACTTGCGGTTAGTCTTAACTTGTTTAAGGGAAGATAAACTCTTTGGTAAAATGTCAAAGTTTTCTTTCTTCCCAAAGGAGATTCACTACTTAGGGAATATCATCTCAGGAGAAGGGATCTTAGTGGACCCAGAGAAGGTGAAGGCCATCGAGGATTGGCCAAACCCGAAGAATGTGCATGAGGTGCGTAGCTTCATGGGATTAGCAGGGTATTACCGAAGATTTGGGGAAGGATTCTCCAAGATTGCAAAACCCATCACCACCTTGCAGCGAAAGGGAATCCAATATGAGTGGACCAATGAATGTGATGCCTCTTTTGCTGAATTAAAGAGATTGCTGACGAGTGCACCAATCTTACGGGTACCAGACATGGATAAAAACTTCATGGTATGTACCGATGCCTCGAAGCAAGGGTTAGGAGAAGTTCTAATGCAGGAAGGTGGGGTAATAGCTTATGCATCTCGTAAGTTGAAGCCTCATGAGGAGCAATATGCCACACATGATCTAGAATTGGCAGCAGTAATGCTGGCACTAAAATTATGGAGACACTACGTGGTTGGGAGAAGTTTCACACTTAAAACAGATCATCAGAGTTTGCAGTATATTTTTACGCAAAGGGATCTAAATTCTTGGCAATGATGATGGAGCGAGTTCATGAGTGAGTATGACTTTGGTATCTCATATAACAAAGGAAAGGAGAATGTGGTGGCAGACGCTCTAAGCTGAAGGCCGAGGATTTTCTCCTTAATCCCCTTGAGAGTGGATTTGAAGGAGAAAGTGTTCGAACAACTCTTGGGGGATGGTTGGTATATAAATGTAACCTCAGATATTCAGAGTGGGAAGAAGTGCGAGTCGAAGTATTATGGGTACCATATTGAGGAAGATGGGTTGCTGCCGTACCAAGGGAGGATGTATATCCATAAAGAAGGTGATCTAAAGAAGGTGCGCACCCTGGAGTGAAGAAGATGTATGCAGACATGAAGAAGCTCTTCGTCTCGGCCGGTATGAAGAGAGATGTAGTGGATTTTGTTTCGAAATGCCTAGAATGTTAGCAAGTCAAGGCAGATCATCGAGACACAGCCGGTCTCTTACAGCCTCATGATATTCCTGAGACTAAATGGGAAGTCATTTCCATGGAATTTGTTGTGGGATTTCCCCTCACATCCTCGAGACATAATGTTATACTCGTAGTGGTCGACAAACTGACCAAAAGTGCCCACTTCATTCCAGTGAGAGACACTTATGATGTGACAGATGTAGCAAGGGTATTCATAAATGAAATTGTACGCCTTCATGGAGTTCCAAAGAAGATAATTTCCGACCGAGATCCTAAGTTTACCTCCAAATTTTGGACAAGCATGCAATCGGCATCAGGGACCCAGCTGAAGTTAAGCTCAACTTATCATCCCGAGACAAATGGGCAGACAGAGAGGGTGAATCAGGTGATGGAGGACATGCTTAGGATGTATGTTATGGATTAGCAGACATAGTGGGAGAAATATCTTCCTCTAGTGGAGTTTGCATATAACAACAGTCATCACAGCTCCATTGGTATGCCTCCATACCAAGCATTGTATGGGAGACCTTGCAGGACTCCACACAGTTGGGACAGGTTGGAGGATCGTGTTTTAGTCGGGCCTAAGTTGCTTCAGGAGATGGAAGAGCAAGTGGTACAGATCAGGAAGCGGCTTAAAGAAGCACAGGATAGACAAAAGAGTTATGCTGATGCACACAGAACTGATAGAAGTTATGAGGTAGGGGATCGCGTATTTATACGCATCCGACCGAATAAAAGTACCATTCAGTTTGGAAAGGGGACCAAGTTGTCACCTCGCTTTATAGGGCCATTTGAGATTCTTGAAAGAATCGGACCCGTAGCTTATCGTCTTACACTGCCACCCCACTTGTATAGGACTCATAATGTATTTCATGTTTCAGTACTGCAACATTACATAGCCGATGAGTCTCACAAGATTCATTTTAAGGACTTGCAGGTCTCGGATGAGGGAACCTTCATGGCCGAACCATTATGTATACTAGATCATAGGGTTCGACAGCTACGTAGTCGACACGTGGACCAAGTTAAGGTCCAGTGGGACAAGTATAGCCCGGGATCTGCTACCTGGGAGGACACAGAGACTATGCGTCGAGATTTTCACTCACTATTTTGACCATAACTTCTGGACGAAGTTTCTTGAAGGGTGGGTGTATGTAGTGCCCCATATTTTGACTTCATCATATTTATCACTCAGACTTATTACATTGTATTTACTTATTATCTGTGGACTCAACTATACTTCATAAACTATATTTTGGCATATTATATGTGATTATTTACTGATGTTATGATGTTATCAGGATTATGCTCTGATTATGATATTATGATGTTATCATGCTTATATTATGCTTTGATCATGATTTTACGACGATTAAAATGCCTATGTAGATGCTTTGATTATGATGTTATGATGATTATCATTTATATGAAATTATTGTGCTTATGTGATTATCATGCGGTAGTCGTCATCGGATTCATTTATTTATTTCATAACAAAAACATATAGTTGATTGTAAACCTTGATATGATGTGATATGTATGATGTGGTACATGGGCACCCATCCATGATGCGATTAATTTTATGATTTTATGTGATGAAAGGAAATAATTTTGATAATATGGACCAGCTATTGATTTAATATTGTTATGAATGCATGTTTGCATAGTGCTAACCTGTAGGGTACAGGGGCTATGTGATAGCCAAGTGTGTGATGCAAAGTATGACTGAATACATATCTTGAAGAGAGCCTTAATTTCCAAGTGATGGTACGATGACACATACCAATAAACTCGATAGCAACAAAGTATGGTTTGATGGAGTATGTACCCAGTATGTTGAGAGGGATGGATGCATTTCCCACCCTATGTCACTTTGATACCCGAGGTTGTGGGAGGGCAGTGCTGAGACACGCTCCCCAAGTTGTTGTGATGACGATGGTCGGATTCCTGCTAGGAGAGGCTAGGTCTGCTAGTTAGCCGACGCTACCGCTCTCAGGTTCTGTGTGGGAAGGTCAGTACAGCTGGCATCCACTTTGTACTAGTAGAGGAAGGATAGGGAGGATGCGGACGTAGGTTAGGATGGTTTGACATATTAGTTATTATTGCTGAGTGTTGGACATTTATGATACCGGATTAGTGATGGTAGGTACCAATCTTAATTGATTGATTAATAAGAACATAACTGTTAAATAACTTTGGATGTCAAAGAAATCATATTATATCTGTATATTTGTCTTGTTGCGTAAAATATTATGTGTATCAGCTAGAAATTAGGTGTTTTTGGTTATAGTACATGTGTAGCCTGTGCATGTACTGGCCATACATGCACACCTCACACATGCACGCTAGTATGAAATATTAATTGGAAAACATTAAATAATTGGATGGGTTAACTAAGTAATTGTGATTTATTTAAACCTGTAAATGTACCTTATTTATTAAAAATCAATGTACGGGGGGACTTAACAATAAACATAAACATGTCGATGTTATCATTTTAATCAATCAATAATAATACTGCAATTAATTATTTATTGATTAATAATAATAATTATTATTTTATTTTGTTGTCAATATCTATTATTATTACTATTTATTAGTGTTTATTATTAAGTACTTTTTATTAAGTTATTAATAACATATACTAAATTACAATATTATTATTACCATTTTACCATTAGCATAAAACATTAAACAAACAATATTGGGTAATTTTATGATAGTTGGGTATGTTTTAAATTAACACGTTAAATTCCATAGGATAAGCAGGTAGTAATTTCCCACCAGCTCATTGGGGGTGAAGAATTGTACAAATCAATAAAATCTATTTACGTGTAAACAAATGTCTAAAAAAAACTGAACGGGTTGGACTGCCCAAGAAAAGAACTAATTTAATACTTATTATTTTTATCAAGGAGGCGGTGGAAGAAGGAAGGGGGAGGAGGTATAAGGAGGGGGATCGAATGGTTGAAGGGGGGGATTTATTTTGTAGAGTATTTTGGGGGAGAGAATTTTTATAGAAGAAGAGAGTAAGGAAGGTGATGGAACAGGAAGGGAAGAAAATTGGAGGAGGGTGTTAACTCCAGGAGAAGAATTACACTCATCAAACAAGGAAGTTGCTATCGGGTTTATCGGCTAGGAAACCCGTCGGTTTCCTAGGGCCAGCAGGTTCAATGCTGGTCGGCATGGTGGATCATCTGGATTGGCATCAAGGCTCAGACGAGGCTCAGACAGGAGAGAGGCAAGGCTACAGGAGCAAGATTCAAGGACTATCATCAGCTTAAGTTTAGGTATTTTTTATTGTAACCCTCTCGTTATTGCATAAATAAATGAATCCTGAAATAAGAGTAAATGTCATTTTACTATTAAAGTTTAGGACTTAGTGCTCTTCTTTCCAAGCAGAGCACTACAAAATGGTATCAGAGCCATGGTTCCAAATATGGAACCAGAGGGCTCGCAATTGATATGTTGGAATGAAAAAAAAAATACATAAATAATAAAATTAATTTTAAGAGTTGTACAATAAGAAATTATGCGGGCATGTTGTGATTGTTTGGGATTATTTAGTCTAGCCTAATCGCAAGCCTTTCTTGAACAAAAGGCTTCCCTGCAAACAAAATAGTATCAGTGAAGAATTCATATATAGAATGTATGTATACATTAAGTACATAAGTATGTTGGAGAGCTTGCTGAATACACTGATATAGAATGTAAAGATTTATAATATCCAAAATACAAAAAACACAAAACAAAAAAAAATCGGGTAAATATATATATATATATATATATATATATATATATATATAGGCGTCGACCTGACCACATAAAGAAAATTCTACATCTTTGGATTTTGGGTGCCTGAAATTGAAATCCAGGAAAATTGAAAGCGTCCTTAGCATTTTAGATAAAGAAAAACAGTGTGGCCAACTCCTTGAAATATATTAAATTCAATAGGTGAAATGAACGAAATACAATTTGCAAATGGTATTAACCTTCCTGTTGCATCCTAATTAGAGAAATGAAGCGAGAACAGGGATTGCATGTCAAATTTACAAAATTGCACTTCATATGTATGGCAATTTAGTGTACAGACCTAACATGAAATTGGGTTTATCATATTTGTTGTTGGAAGGAAAATTTCGTTGGCGTAGTAGCTTCAATAATCTCATGGCATTTGCCATAGCATTGTCTTCTGTGGTTTGGCCTCCATGTGTTGTGAAATTTGGGTGAGGGGAAGTTCATTTTCAAACCCTAGGACGACATTGAAACCCTTCACAAAATATCATGTTCTGAGCCATGAATTGAACCAGGTAGCTTGGTTTTACCTTTTAGTAGCTTCTCTCTTTGAAAGGAACGTTAATGGAAAAACACAACTAGCTCCTATGTTATAAAATGCAAGCAGTACAACAAATAACCGAAATTAATTTTTTTTTATAAGAAAACAACTGGAATCAGCTTAATCCATCAATTTAGTTCGTTCTGTACAGGAAGCAAACCTGCTACCAATAGTAGGCAGTTCATTGACACACAGGAAAGAATTACGGCCACTGATAAGATTGCAACGCATGGGCGGCCAAGCACGGAATTAGCGAAGTTGATGCTACTCAACACATGGATAGGAAAATGAGTGGAAACAAACTCTATTACCGTCAGCATCAATATCAACACACGAAGAGAAAAAAAAAACATCATCTGTGTGTTTAAACTGGAATCAGCGCATCAATATCGCAGATTTCTTTCTCAGAACCATTGTGTTCGCCGGCTGTGCTACTTAAAAGCATGGAAAACACATGAATGAATACAAAAGAACTGTTCGGATACTGATACTATGCAACATAGGCAGCTCCTAGCTTGTACAAAACAATTGAACAAGCCACAAATTCGAAGAACCCTAAGCCTTGAATTTAAACAACCACATACGAAAACACCGATATAATTTGTTCATAGAATTAGCTAGGAATTAGAGACCTCCCAACTATAAATTCATGTGGAAAAACTAAATGTTAAATGGCAAATGAAGGATTCAAAACCTGGAATCATGGAGTTGCACTACGCCCCCTCCCCCCACCGTCTCCTGGTTAGGTATCCAGGCACTGAAACCTAACATGAAATGGAGGAAGGAAACACAGAGAGCCAAATGATACCAATGTTTTCATAATTGGCAACTCCTCTAACTAGGAGCACCCATCAACACATGGCGTCAGAAGCTTTGTGCAATGCACCAACCCCTTTATCATCTTGGTCATTTATTAGCAAATGGAGTATAATTGCTTTGGACAAAAACCCTCGTCGAAAATGTAGGGTAGCATAGTCCTTGCAAACAATGAGCAACAGTAACTGGTTTATATTCCACTGTTGAATGTGTCCTCCTCTCAGATGGAAATGCGCCCTCCTCCACCATTTCCAGTGCCTCTAACCAACGCACAAAGACGGTAAATGTGCCCTCCCTCACTTGCCTGCAGCCTCCATTTAACCTTCAGATTTGTCGCTCCAGCGTGACCAATCCTGCGCTGGCGTGGAATGACACTTTCACCCGGTGTAAGCCAAACCCTCACCATGGAACTTAGCTCGAGTTGCAGGTTGCAGAGCTCCTCCACCTGGAAACGATTGTAAAAAATGAGGTATTGGCATGCGGGCATGGAAGGAGTATCACCTCCTTATTCAGCTGAGGACTCATGGATTACTAGCACGTGAGCTTCATGCAGGGGGAGCTTCATGCATGTGGCCGCGTGGCGTACATGCACCATACCTTCACATTAGTAAGGTAGGGCAGCCTTCTGGAAGGTGGATAAAAATTTACGTAACCTTATATTTTAATTTCCAGTTGGAGCTTTGATGGAGGGACTCACTCCGACATCTCACTGGATTGGATTGAAAGTGACAGTGAGTTTATTATATATATAGACCATTAAATTAAAAAAAATACATATTTAAGATATAATTTTTTCACAAATTTAAATAATTTTATAATTTTATTTATTTTTAATAATATTTATAAATCTTAAATAAGTTTGAATTATAACTTTGAATAATATCATATATGATAAAAGTGCGGTGCTCTAATCTAAAACACATTGTATAAATTAATTTGAATTATGTAAAATTTGCCACATTATATCAATGTGCATACATCATGTTTACAAACCATTGTGTGTACGGTATAACATAAAACCAATGCGTATTTCTATATAATGCGCCGAAACTAACTATAAAACATAGTTTTTAACTAGCAATTATTTAATTTATTTGCAAAATATATTTAATAGTTTCTCTATTTAATTATGTAGGGATTTTATTAATAAGCAAAGTTTGATAGAAGTAGATGAAATCATTCTTATTGCAATGAGCACAACGTGAGTACATCCCAAAAGAGAACAAGCAAGCTAATTGAAATTCTACTATAAAATTAAATTATTTGAATTATTTGTATGTTTAATTGATGTATATTAGTTAATATATGTGATGCAAAGCAAACATTTGAAGAATCTCAATATTTGAGCACTATTAAAATTTGAAAATTATAAAAGTTATTAATCCTTTTATAATTAATTTAATTAGTCTATTATTTATTTTAAATAATTTATTATAAATTATAAATCCTTAAAGTATTTAATGTATTAAACTTAAGGCATTACCCAGACTTTCACTCATAGTTGAAGAGGGCAGATGGATGTGAAATAAGAAAAACAAGACACTGTTGAGACTAGCATTACGAGCTGAACGTTAAGGCACAAATTAAACCCCAAGACGAAATCGTTTAATGAAAGTGATTATCCCAGTTTTACGTAAATATTGACAATTTGTCTCTATGCATAAATATAAGCTTTGCATAACTAGAATTTTATCTTTCCAATTATTAGATTGAGATAATAATGGCATAATGTTGTTGAATATGTAAGGAATTATCATGGTTCAAACACATAGAGGTCGAGGTCAACCAACCTCACCGCCACCACAGACCCCACCACCGACACCACCAAGGACAACCTCCAGTCCTGAGATGGGGGTGATATTGAGATCCTTGGAAACCATCATGGCCACACTAAATAGACAGTCGGAGAGGATCGTAGAGGTAGAAACCACACAGGTGAGACGAGAAAACTCTGAGAGGGCACAAGGCCCAAGGCAAGAATCGCTTCAGGATATTTCTAGAGAGCTGTAGAAGATCAAAATTCCTGAGTTCTCAGAAGGACGACCAGGTAAGCACGCCGAAGCATGGCTCGAGGGTATGAAGAGGTGCTTCGAACTAAATGAGTATACCTCAAGTTCCAAGGCTAGAATGGCCATCTTCCAGCTAAAGGGAGATTCCCTAAATTGGTGTTCACACCTCGAGAAACAATTGCATCTTACTCCTTTGTCTGTTTCATGGGAGTTATTCGAGGAGAGGTTCAACATGAAGTATGTTCTGGCATATTATAGTGAACAACAGGCAGGTTCCTTTCATGCTTTGGTACAGGGAAACATGATAGTGGAAGAGTATGAAGCTAGATTCATGGAACTAGTAAAGTATGTCCCATACTTGGACTCAGATGATCGACAGGTGGAGCGATTTGTGTATGGAATCAACTACAAGATCAAGGCCGCAGTACGGATGTGGAAGCCATCTTCAGTTGCCATGGTAGTTGAGTATGCTCGCTATGCTGAGGATATGTCAGATGCAAAGGGAGGAAGCAAGTTGATCGGATCCAATCAGTATGTTACAGGGAAGGCCCCATGACCATACTTCAGAGGAGGACAATCCATACCTCCTCCTTATGGTAAAAGGTTCACCCCGAGAGGTAACACTTCAGTTAAATCAGCATCACAGGCTTCGTCAACAAACCATGGGAACCGAGGACGAACACAGGGCAATTCCTATAGCGGATCGGGAGGTTTTAGAGGATCTCAGGGAAGGAACACATCCCAGAGGACTCCTCCCAGCAACATGCAAGCACCACCTGATGTCTCTTGTTGGGGATGTGGAGGTCCTCATTTTCAGTGGGATTGTCCTAAAGGGCAGACCCGTAGCAGGAAGAAGGAACAAAAATCATCCATGGGAAATTCTTATAACACTCATCGGATTCATGCAGCTGTTCACAACCCCCAGGCAGAACATCAGTCCACAGTCGTAGAATCCACTGGTAAAGTAAACAATGTCAAACTTAAAATTTTATTTGATCCTGGTGCAACAAATAGTTTTATTTCACCATATGCATTAGATAAGTGTGGGTTGGCAGCCTGCGAGCACGATGATTTTGAATCGGTCGAGATGGTTTCAGGGGTTAAACAAGCAGTAGGTCTGAAGGTAAGGGGGTGTCAAGTTGACTTAGGAGTATGCACCACTAAGATGGATGCTTATGTCACCAATTTGGGCAGCTATGACCTCATTGTCAGCATGGATTGGTTAGAAGGCCATAAAGCTTTCATGGATTTCTATGCGAAGAAAGTCTTGTGCCTTGATGATGAGGGTCGAGCAATTCAAATCCAGGGTCGAAAGAGGAAAATATCCCTCCGTTTCATCTCCGCGGTAAAAGCTAAAAGGTGTTTAAGACAAGGATGTCAGTTGTTTGTAGTTGAGATGGTGAGCAATAGTAAAGGACCTTCCTTGAATTCTTACCCAGTATTATCTGAGTTCAAGGATGTCTTCCCAGAAGAACTTCCACAACTACCTCCAGAACGAGAGCTTGATTTCACGATCGAACTGAAACCCGGTGTAGAGCTGATCTCAAAGACTCCTTATAGAATGAAAACCCCTGAGCTTCGAGATTTACAAATCCAATTAAAAGAGTTGCTAGACTTGGGACTAATTAGACCTAGTATCTCACCATGGGGAGCACCAGTCATCTTTGTTAAGAAGAAGGATGGATATTTGCGACTGTGCATAGATTATAGGGATTTGAACAAAGCCACAGTGAAGAACAGGTATCCTATACCAAGAATTGATGACCTATTTGATCAGATGCAAGGTGCATCAGTCTTCTCTAAGATTGATTTTCGGTCTGGGTATCACCAGCTCAGGATTAAAGAAAATGACATTTCGAAGACTACTTTTTGAACTCGATTTGGGCATTACGAGTTCGTAGTAGTACCATTTGGTTTCACCAATGCTCCAGTAGTATTCATGAGCCTCATGAATAGTGTCTTTCAGAATTTCTTGGACCACTTTTTTCAGGTATTCTTAGATGACATTCTTATATATTCTAAGAACGAGAAGGAGCACGAGGAGCACTTGCGGTTAGTCTTAACTTGCTTAAGGGAACATAAACTCTTTGGTAAATTGTCAAAGTGTTCTTTCATCCAAAAGGAGATTCACTACTTAGGGCATATCATCTCAGGAGAAGGGATCTCAGTGGACCCAGAGAAGGTGAAGGCCATTGAGGATTGGCCAATCCTGAAGAATGCGCATGAGGTGCGTAGCTTCATGGGATTAGCAGGGTATTACCAAATATTTGTGGAAGGATTCTCAAAGATTGCAAAACCCATCACCACCTTGCAGTGAAAGGGAATCCGATATGAGTGGACCAATGAATGGGATGCCGCTTTTGTTGAATTAAAGAGATTGCTGATGAGTGCACCAATCTTACGGGTACCAGACATGGATAAAAACTTCATGGTATGTACCGATGCCTCGAAGCAAGGGTTAGGAGCAGTTCTAATGTAGAAAGGTGGGGTAATAGCTTATGCATCTCGTAAGTTGAAGCCTCATGAGGAGAAATATGCCACACATGATCTAGAATTGGAAGCAGTAATGTTGGCACTAAAATTATGGAGACACTACCTGGTTGGCAGAAGTTTCACACTTAAAAAATATCATCAGAGTTTGCAGTATATTTTTACACAAAGGGATCTAAATGCTAGGAAACGATGATGGAGTGAGTTCATGAGTGAGTATGACTTTGGTATCTCATATATCAAAGGAAAGGAGAATGTGGTGGTAGACGCTCTAAGCCGAAGGCCGAGGATTTTCTCCTTAATCCCCTTGAGAGTGGATTTGAAGGAGAAAGTGCTCGAACAACTCTTGGGGGATGGTTGGTATATAAAGGTAACCTCAGATATTCAGAGTGGGAAGAAGTGCGAGTAGAAGTATTATGGGTACCATATTGAGGAAGATGGGTTGCTGCGGTACCAAGGGAGGATGTATATCCCTAAAGAAGGTGATCTCAGGGAAGAAATCCTTAGAGAGGCCCATAGGGCACATTATTGTGCGCATTCTGGAGTGAAGAGGATGTATGTAGACATGAAGAAGCTCTTCGTCTGGGCCGGTATGAAGAGCGATGTAGTGGATTTTGTTTTGAAATGCCTAGAATGTGAGCAAGTCAAGGCAGATCATTGACACCCAGCCAGTCTCTTACAACCTCATGATATTCTTGAGACTAAATGGGAAGTCATTTCCATGGACTTCGTTGTGGGATTGCCCCTCACATCCACGAGACATAATGCTATACTCATAGTCGTCGACAAACTGACCAAAAGTGCCCACTTCATTCCAGTGAGAGACACTTATGATGTGACGGATGTAGCAAGGGTATTCATAAATGAAATTGTATGCCTTCATGGAGTTCCAAAGAAGATAATTTCTAACCGAGACCCTAAGTTTACGTCCAGATTTTGGATAAGCATGTAGTCGGCATTAGGGACCCAGCTGAACTTAAGCTCAGCTTATCATCCCGAGACAGATAGGAAGACAGAGAGGGTGAATCAGGTGATGGAGGACATGCTTAGGATGTATGTTATGGATTAACAGACACAGTGCGAGAAATATATTCCTCTAGTGGAGTTTGCATATAACAACAGTCATCACAGCTCCATTGGTATGCCTCCATAGCAAGCATTGTATGGGAGACCTTGCTGCACTCCACTTAGTTGGGATAGGTTGAAGGATCATGTTTTAGTCAGGCCTGAGTTGCTTCAGGAGATGGAAGAGCAAGTGGTAGAGATCAGGAAGCGGCTTAAAGAAGCACAGGATAGACAAAAGAGTTATGCTGATGCACACAGAACTGATAGAAGTTATGAGGTAGGGAATCGCGTATTTATACGCATCCAACCGAATAAAAGTACCATTCGGTTTGGAAAGGGGACCAAGTTGTCACCTCGCTTTATAGGGCCATTTGAGATTCTTGAAAGAATCGGACCGGTAGCTTATCGTCTTGCACTGCCACCCCACTTGTATGGGACTCATAATATATTTCATGTTTCAGTATTACAACATTACATAGCCGATGACTCTCACAAGATTCACTGGAAGGACTTGCAGGTCTCGGACGTGGGAACCTTCATGGCCGAACCATTACATATACTGGATCATAGGGTTTGACAGCTCCGTAGTCGACACGTGGACCAAGTTAAGGTCCAGTGGGACAAGTATAGCCCATGATCTACTACCTGGGAGAACACAGAGACTATGCGTCAAGATTTTCCCTCACTATTTTGACCATAACTTCGGGACGAATTTTCGTGAAGGGTGGGTGTATGTAGTGCCCCATATTTTGACTTCAGCATATTTATCACTCAGACTTATTACATTGTATTTATTTATTATTTGTGGACTCAACTATACTTCATAAACTATATTTTGGCATATTATATGTGATTATTTACTGATGTTATGATGTTATCAAGATTATGCTCTGATTATGATATTATTATGTTATCATGCTTATATTATGCTTTGATCATGATGTTACGACGATTAACATGCCTATGTAGATTCTTTGATTATGATGTTATGATGATTATCATTTATATGAAATTATTGTGCTTATGTGATTATCATGCGGTAGTCGTCATCAGATTCATTTATTTATTTCATAACAAAAACATATAGTTGATTGTAAACCTTGATATGATGTGATATGTATGATGTGGTACATGGGCACCCATCCATGATGCGATTAATTTTATGATTTTATGTGATGAAAGGAAATAATGTTGATAATATGGACCAGCTATTGATTTAATATTGTTATGAATGCATGTTTTCATAGTGCTAACCTGCACGGTACAGGGGTTATGTGATAGCCAAGTGTGTGATGCAAAGTATGACTTAATACATATCTTGAAGAGAGCCTTAATTGCCAAGTGATGGTACGATGACACGTACCAATAAACTTGATAGAAACGCAGTATGGTTTGATGGAGTATGTACCCAGTATGTTGAGAGAGATGGATGCATTTCCCACCCTATGTCACTTTGATACCCGAGGTCGTGGGAGGGCAGTGCTGAGACACGCTCCCCAAGTTGTTGTCATGACAATGGTCGGATTCCTGCTGGGAGAGGCTAGGTCTGCTAGTTAGCCGACGCTACCACTCTCAGGTTCTGTGTGGGAAGGTGAGTACAGCTGGCATCCACTTTGTACTAGCAGAGGAAGGATAGGGAGGATGTGGCCGTAGGTTAGGATGGTTTGACATATTAGTTATTATTGTTGAGTGTTGGACATTTATGATATCGGATTAGTGATGGTAGGTACCAATCTTAATTGACTGATTAATAAGAATATAACTGTTAAATAACTCTGGATGTCAAAGAAATCATATTATATCTGTATATTTGTCTTGTTGCGTAAAATATTATGTGTATCAGCTAGAAATTAGGTGTTTTTGGTTATAGTACACGTGTAGCCTGTGCATGTACTGGCCATACATGCACACCTCACACATGCACGCTAGTATGAAATATTAATTGAAAAACATTAAATAGTTGGATGGGTTAACTAAGTAATTGTGATTTATTTAAACCTGTAAATGTACCTTATTTATTAAAAATCAATGTGCGGGGGGACTTAACAATAAACATAAACATGTCGATGTTATCATTTTAATCAATTAATAATAATACTGCAATTAATTATTTGTTGATTAATAATACTTATTATTATTTTATTTTGTTGTCAATATCTATTATTATTATTATTTATTAGTGTTTATTATTAAGTACTTTTTATAAAGTTATTAATAACATATACTAAACTACAATATTATTATTACCATTTTACCATTAGCATAAAACATTAAACAAACAATATTGCGTAATTTTATGACAGTTGGGTATGTTTTAATTAACACGTTAAATTCCATAGGATAAGTAGGTAGTAATTTCCCACCACCTCATCGTGGGTGAAGAATTGTACAAATCAAGAAAATCTATTTACGTGTAAACAAATGTCTAAAATAAACTGAACGGGATGGACTGTCCAAGAAAAGAACTAATTTAATACTTATTATTTTTATGAAGGAGGCGGTGGAAGAAGAGAGGCGGTGGAAGAAGGAAGGGGAAGGAGGTATAAGGAGGGGGATCGAATGGTTGAAGGGAGGGATTTATTTTGCAGAGTATTTTGGGGGAGAGAATTTTTACAGAAGAAGAGAGTAAGGAAGGTGATGGAACAGGAAGGGAAGAAAAGTGGAGGAGGGGGTTAACTCCAGAAGAAGAATTACACTCATCAAACAAGGAAGTTGCTATCGGGTTTATGGGCACGTGGGCTCGGGGGCTAGGAAACCCATCGGTTTCCTAGGGCCAGCAGGTTCAACACTGGTCAGCAGGGTGGATAATCCGTATTGGCATCAAGGCTCAGACGAGGCTCAGACAGGGGAGAGGCAAGGCTACAGGAGTAGGATTCAGGGACTATCATCAGCTTAAGTTCAGGTATTTTTCAATGTAACCCTCTCGTTATTGCATAAATAAATGAATCCTGAAATAAGAGTAAATGTCATTTTACTGTTAAAGTTTAGGACTTAGTGCTCTGCCCGGCAAGCAGAGCACTACATAAAGAATCTCTCGTTAACTAAATATTTTGTACACCCTTATCTACCACTACCCTTAATACAATATTTAATGCCAAGAACTTAACTTTGCTATTGGAACTCCTACTAAGGATAACTTTACATTTATAACACTAAAAAATTATATATATATATATATATATATATATATATTAGTCCCCCTGCTCCTTTAGTCTACGAATCCCCATGGACACCCTATATACATATTAGTCCCCCTGCTCCTTTAGTCTACGAATCCCCATGGACACCCTATCAAAGTAGATCTAGTCTCCAACTATGTACTTCAATATTTACCCCTCTTGAGGTTTTTTTATCTTTCTTTTGTTTGAAATATTAATAACTAGTCCTTACGAGGCACGTTTAAATGGTGGGGCATTTTTTCCTTCAAAAACACCAAAATACCTAGCAATCCAAATTATCCAAGCTACAATAGGTGGCCTAGTTCCTTAAATAAATTATTCTCATAATATTTTGACACCAATCATTTAGTGCAATATCCGCATTACTACCCCCTGAAATGTTTCTTTTATAGGATAACGTACCGCAAATTCTTTCCATACATGAGCATATGAGTAGTGAATGAGAATATGGAGATATATTCATTTCTTACCTTGCATAGTGGATGTTCCATGACCCTTTTGACTTATCCTTTGCAATAATTCCCAAGTGGGAACTATTCAATTTATAGCCAACCATATGGGTATTTTTCCTTCAAGAGGGCACTTGAGATTACAAATCCCCTTGTACCACCATAATTTATTCTAGTGCAATATTAGTCTTCCTTCCCATCCACTTTATGTTATATCATTGGCATATAGATTCCACCAAAAGGATTTTTGGACCAAATAATATCATCTTCATTGTGCTTTTATTCTAATGTGACTTATTTATTCTTGACTCGTAGTAGTTGATCTTACAAAATCGCATACTTGGTATAAATAGTAAAATCCCCTAGAGCTCTTACAACTTCAAGAATATTCTTAGGTAACTTAAACTTTTCATTACACTTAACCCATGTGTCATATCTAGGAAGACTCACCCTATTTCTAGTACGTTCCTTCCACTCAACCCATTTACCAATTAATAGAAATTAGGGTAATACTTCTAACTTCCAAATAATATATGCACTTTGAAGGATTTATAATTTGATCTTACCTAGCCTTCCATTTAAACAAATGGTAAATATATTTTTTCTTTACTATGTTACATCACAAGCATCTTCCTTTAATATGTCTCTAAACACATTTTGTAGCCAATGGTCTTGCAAAGTAATGGATATTTTTTCTACTCCATTTTCCCTTCTCCTTTTGCGAAACAATGTTCTTCCAATATACCCATGTGAAGTTATTCCCCCATCCTTCTCTATCCCAAAGGAATTTATACGCCTCTTGGATTGATTTGAACCATACTCTACCTTAGAAATCACCGAGCCCGAGCCCCTTTTGGAATAATCATTAGGATTTAAATAAAACCCCATGTACTTTATACCTAATTGCAACTCGACCACAAAAAGAGGAACATTTGCATACATGACAATTTATCTTCCTCATTGATACCCATAGTAGAATTCCCCAAGTTCACTAGCATGCCAATGGTCATACAATAAAGGTTCATGGTCTCCTTGAGTTTTTGTACATATCTTCAAGAACCATGACAAAATAATATAATTCCACCAACAAATAATAAATGACAGATATGTGAAGTCCTACTCATTAAGAAATGGATTGAGTAACATGTTCCTTTCCTTAAATAAATCTAATGCTAACTCATTAATTAAGAATACAAATGATACTAATGATACACTATTCATAGCCAATTAACAAAGTGTGGATTGAAGAGAATCCTTCCATAATTTCTAGAATCTTCAATTACCCTTAGAAGATCTTCCTCAAGTAAAGCATAAAACCCAAAGAAAAATTCTACAAACTAGCCACATTTCCATATTGTTGAAATTTTTTGAATTATCATCACCCCTTTTTACCTACAAAACTTTTCTTTTGAGGCTTCAAGTTACCTCTTTTTCCTCTAGTAAATGTCCACTGTTTTAGGATCATTAAAAAAAGTCACATAACTCTCTTAGAAAAGCTTTCTAAATACATAGATCCTCGAATCCATTTTAAATCTTTATTAATTCCTTTTCACTTCTCAACTTTTTATTCATGAGCCCACTCCATAGGAACTTGCTTTACGTTGTAAGATTCCCAACAAACATAATGGTTGTAAATACTCTACTTTCACCATCAAATAGAGCCCATTTATCATTCACCAACATTAATGGATTACTGGTTACCCTAGTCTAAACTCATAACATCATTAATTTTTTAATGTTCTAATATTTCACATCCAAGGGATTTTTGTGAAAGTTAAAATTTAAGATATACAATTTTAATTATGTTTTAAACTGAATTTTTTAAAATAAAATTAATTTATGAATAATTAATTTTATTGCTTTTTAAGTGAATATCTAAAATGTGAAATTTTAATTATATTTTTTCACTTCAAAATTTTAAATTAAATTAATTTATAATAAATGATTTTCTAACTTTTATAATAAATGTTTTATATATTTTATTTTTCAAGAAAGTAAAACATCCAATCTATTTAAAAAAAAAATCCAATTAATCGATTGAATTGAGATCTTCATCTCAATCCAAACAACAATGAAAGGATATACTCAATAAAATTATTACCAAAATATATATTTTGGTGTACTATTTTGACCAAAATTAAATTTAATTGTAAATTCATTTTTTAACATGTGAAAATTTAATTCACATATTTTTTATTTTATATAATTTAAACTAATTTTTTTTAATGATAATATTCATTAAAACCAACTTAATTTTAATAATTAGACTTCTAATTTTTTTTTATTAAACATTTATCTTTATACGCTGAATTTTAGGTTTCGCGGGTGGGATAACTGTTTCGCTGGTGGGATGACTGTTTCTCTCCGCTCCGCTGCCGTGCCGAGCTTCTAAAAGTGCTTCCCCGGTGACTGTTTCCCACAGTTAGTTACGCGTCAATGTGTCCACTCCGCTGTCGCGGCGAGCTCCTAAAAGGAAAGTGCCAGTTGAAATTTACTGGGATCAAAAAACGCATCAAATCTTGCTGTGGATTGAGGAATCTTATGGATAAAAGTTTACTTACTACACAGGTTTTGCTTTCTTGAAGTTAAGCAAGGGTTTGGATTTGTTATTATGGAAACGGAGAAGGAGCTTTTTGCGATCTGTTTTGCTTTCTTGAAGTTAAGAAAGGGTTTGGTCCTTGGATTTGGCATTACGGAAACGGAGAAGCAGAGACAAAATATAACCCTAAAATATTCTTTTAGGAGATAAGCTGTGCTCGGGAGTGTGTAATGCACTGCAAAATTGCATCAATCTGGAATCACCCTGCGTGTGGGATAAAAGCTGTACAAGCAGGAGTGATGGAGGTACCCAGTGCTGCTACTAATGAAGTCAGAGTAAATGGAATTGAAATCATTCATGACCGCCAACAGAAGCAGCGGAGGGATATTATTGAATCTTACAGAATTCTTCCAAATAATTGCACTTTCTTTCAGCTTGATGAAGAGATACAGAAATATATTAAGACAAATTGCAGAAATTACAAGCCCATTTGTCCATCAGGCAATCTGAATCATAACTGCAGATTCAGATACATTGATAACGCATCCATTTGCAAAACATTGCAGCCAAGATATGAGTGCAAAACCTGCAACCTAACATTCACCCTGTTTGGTAAATCTTATATGGGTGGTGCTCGCAAGAGACCATTGGCTGGATCTGTGGGCGCCGATGATCTAAAGTACATAAGCTGCAACAGGGAACAAAGTAAGAAGCACAAGGATTTGGTTGCTGCCCTCTATACAGCTAGTGGTCATGATGAAGAATTTATAATAGTGCAGCCACAGAATACGATGAGTACCAGAAGAATTACAGGCTTAGCGAATTGTAGCAGCTACCCAGATCAATTATATGCATCTCATGAAAGTCAATGGCGGCTGGATGTTGAACGGTTTCCTGAGCAACAATATGATATGTTATGGTCTTCTTCTAGTTTTAATTCGGAGTCGTTTCTTTCTTTTCCGTTTCGAATGAAAAATTGCAGTGATCAGCATCCGTTGCATGAAGGTACGAAGGATGCCCAGGCCAGCTACCCTTCTATTAGTACTGTTCTTGCACAAAGAAATTACAGGCCGTTTGTGTCAGCCGATGAATTTGGGATATCTTCTTTGCCAGCAAACGATGTGATTAAGAATGGGGATGAGATGGGGATAGCTATGAGGAACTTATTGATAAAACAAGCCTATAGTTATGATTATTCATCTCATGATGACTCTGTGTTTCCCACTTTCCCTAACACAAGACTAAATTACAGTGGGATTTCCATGGCTCGACCTCCACCAACACACCTTCAAACTCATCTTCAAGATCAAGATGCTGCATGCGATCAAATCGAAATCCAACCCAAAGACTACAGGAACGGCTTCCAAAACGGTAATATTAATTCTTCACCCTTCAATATGCAGTTTATTGAAAATTGAAGTCGAATAAAATTACATGATACTCCAGCTTCTCATTGGTAATAGTTCTCCAGCTTCTTATTGTTCTAATAGAAAATTGAGTCGAATAAATGTACATGATTTTTATATATATCTATTCCAATGGTTGCAGATTATCCCATAAACATGAATCACCAAAGCTACGAAACTGCTTGTGTTGGAGGAGGGTTTCAAGAAATGATTAAGGAATATGCAGAAGAAGCTGAATATGGGTTGAAGTATGCCAAGAATGAGATTGCAGAGATCTGTGCTTCAATCTTCGACTTCGACCAAACTGAAGTGCTGGATGAAATTATCTCAGAAGGCATGAAGTCAACATCTGACGACAGCTTCTGCTTAGAGGAATTAATTGAAATTGATGACATTATATTTGATTCTCCAGTTCATCCCAGCTCTACTCATGCCTACGAGAACAATATTGAAACTCCTAATTGTGATGATTCAGATGATTTGAAGAAATATCTGAACGATGCAGAGATGTAAATCCTGCAGGAATGTAAGGGATTTCAACAGATGATAGAAGCAGAGAAAGCCGACGACATTGAGACTTTCATATCTTCAATCTTGGATAGCCACCAAAGTCTCCCGGGTGAGAATTTTGAGAGCTATGGTCATGAATCCACAGAAATTAGTTGTCTACAGAAATGATAGGAATGTGAAAAAAAAGGCACTTCCCGAAGCTCCATTTATATGTGCAGAACATGGAAGCGCATACCATCATTGGATTGCGCCCCTTGGGCAGCTTGGATTACTTCCGGGATCTTAAGTTTCCCAAAAACCTGTTACAATAAATCTTGGCTTAATATAGTAAGCCAAAGATTTACTTGATATTAATTAATTAAAACCCGTTCACTAGCTATTTATGTTTTGAAGAGCTACACATGCCATTACTTTTAATGAGGTATAGGATTTCGTTTTGTCTGTTGTTGTTTTTTTAATATGTAACCATGCATACTAGTTAAAGATCTTCGGTAGAGATTACACATCTTTGGTATGCATTAAAACTAAAGAGTAGTATCTTAATACCGCATTAAAACTAAAGAGTAGTATCCTAATACCGCATAAGGGTGACAACAATCAGCTATTTTCGTAGTTGGTGTTCAACGGTGAGAACAATCGGTTTTTTCAAACCTGGTTGCTGAAAATCACACACACCACGCCGGCAGTTGAAAAACACCTGGTTGCTGAAAATTACACACACCACGCCGGCAGTTGAAAAACCAACAGAGATTCAAAATTAGACAAACCTGATCGGTGACCGCTCAAATTAAAAATGGACAACGGTAATATGCTTTACTTGAGGAATTCAAAATCCATTTTAGGTATTCAAAAAATAAGAATTCAAAATCCATTTTAGGTATTCGAAAAATTAAAAAAACTTTTAACCTCTATTTTACCGATGAACCCATCACATTGTTCCGAACCGTTCAGCCCGCCATCTATGACTGGCATTGAAACCTGGGATCGCCTCAGACTCTTGGATCGAGTGACTACTGGTGGCTAATGGCTATGGTCGACTATCCTATCTAAAAGTTGTTACCCAGGGCCAGTATATAAAATCCATTTTAGTGGTCCGATGACTTCGTTCCTCAGCGCTCAACCTGCTAAGCTTCATACTGCCTTTACCTAGCACACGCTGGTGGGCGGGCTCATCAAGTGAATGAGGCTAATAAAGTGAATCGGGCTAAACAAATCGGGTTCGCCAAGAAATAAAAAGCGCTATCAGTCAGTTCTAAACCGATTATATAAACACGAAAATTATATATACCTTCAGGACCACACTTCCGTAAATTAAGGAATAAAAGGTTATATGTTGGAAAATGTAATTAATAGCAGATCTGTACTTGACTTTCACCCGACTTTGTCAGTACTTGACTTTCACCCGACTTTGTCAGAGGCTGTACAAATCAAGATCTTGTCAAAGGCTGTACAAATCAAGATCTTGTGAGTTTGACAAGAAGGAAAAGTCCACAAGTAGGCAACGTAATTGAGTCGAATTTATTTCAGAAGCTAAGTTGTTAGGTAGATAGTTATTACAGTCTTTAATGGCAACTCAGTTGGCTCATCTAGTAGCAATTTTCAGATTGCCTATAAATAGAAGAAGCAATTTGTAAATCAGTTTACACAGGAACACAGAGACAACACAGATAATAGACACTAGAGGAACTCACGGTGAGAAAGAGAAGTCGAAGCTCAAGCTTCTATGCATGTGATTTAGTTGAAGAGCTGAAGCTCTGTGGAATTGTAAATCAGTTTACACAGGAACACAGAGACAACACAGATAATAGACACTAGAGGAACTCACGGTGAGAAAGAGAAGTCGAAGCTCAAGCTTCTATGCATGTGATTTAGTTGAAGAGCTGAAGCTCTGTGGAACGACGAGTCTGGACCGACAAGTCTAGACCGACCAGTTTTGTAACCGACAAGTTTGTATTACTTTGTATTTCCGCATAGTTAATATATGAAATAGTTTGTGGTTGAATGCATGATTATTTGGCTGCACATATTTCCAGATTTACTTCTGTAAATGTCTTTTACAATTACTGATAAGTGAAAGATCAAAGAACCCATAAAAATCTCACCGCGTGAAAGTTCCACGTTTTACGGCACATTGGTCGACTCAAGTCTTCCTACATATTTGGGCATATGTTTTTCATAAGTTATTTGGATTTGTAAATGTGTCTATTTTACTTCATCTTACTCATAGGTGAAAAACATTTGTAATTTCTTAAGTCTTTAGACTAAGAAACATATTCTGTAGATTTCGACCAAAGTGAGCCGACTAGAGTGGTCAAGTCGACTTGGTCGAAGCAATCGAAACTGCCGACTTGGTCGAAGCAGCCGACTTGGTCAAAGACTAGAAGTCAACCGACTTGGTCGAAGTAAAATGTGGTCGAGGTAAAAACCGGTTGGACAAGTAAGTCGAAGTAGTTTTGGTCGAGTGAAGGACCGACTAAAATTTGTAAACTTGTCTAGTACAAGTTTCACCCGACTAGAAAAAAGGTAAAGTGGTCGGGGTGAAAAGTAAAAACTTAAAATTTGAATTTCGACTAAGCCCTAAACCCAAGTTTAGTCGGCTTGGTTTTGGCTATCTGGTACCATAGCAAGGTTATATCAGAGCAAGGTTTATATCCGCCCAAGATTTTAGGAAAGAAATCTTGTCTTAAAAGGTGGAAATTAATTTTCTAAGGAAAGTTAATTAAAAAAAATTAAAAATGGCTTCCACTTCTCGTTCATTGCAACCTCCAAGTTTTACAGGAAAGAATTATGAATATTGGTCTTTAACAATGAAGGCTTTATTTAGAGGTCAAGATGTCTGGGAGATAGTCCAGCATGGTTATGCAGAACCAGCAGACATGGCAGCATATAACAATCTCACACAGGCTGAGAAATATGTCTTGAGAGAACAGAGGAAGAAAGATGGAAAAGCTCTGTTTTTCATACATCAAGCTATGCATGAGAGCATATTCCCAAGAATAGCAGCATTGACTAATGCGAAGGAAGCATGGGATACATTGGAGATTGCCTATCAAGGTTTGGATAATGTAAAGACATCCAAGCTGCAGATTCTAAGAAAAGATTTTGAATCTCTGTCCATGAAAGATTCAGAGAATGTAGACACATTCTAGACACATTCTACACCAAAGTTGTTGGGTTGATAAACCAACTGAAATCTCATGGAGAACCCGTATGAGACCAAAGGGTTGTTGAAAAAATTCTCAGAAGTCTTCCACCGAGATTTGAAAATTTGGTTGTGACCTTAGAGGAACACACAAACATGTCAGCATTTACCATTGATGAGCTGCAAGCTTCACTCATCAATCATGAACACAGAATCAGCAGATCACAGACATCATTAGAAGGTGCATTTGCAGCACAGTCATCCATAATCCATGGTAGATGCAGGGGAAGAAACAACTTCAAAGGCAGAGGAAGAAGTTCTTCAAGAGCAGGACGAGGCAGAAGTCCTGCAAGTGTCGGTGGCAGAGGATATAACCAGAACCCGAGTCATCCAAGTGGCCAGAAGTTTGATAAATCAAAAATTCAATGTCATTACTGTAAGAAGTTTGGTCACTATGCATATGAATGCAGGAAGAAACAATATGACCAAGGAAGGAAAAGCCCAAGTCAGTCGACCAGCACCAACACTTCGACAGGTGCAATGTTGATGGCATCGACATCTCCACTTGAATGAAATGTTGTTCAAGAAAGTCCACATGACATATGGTACTTAGACTCAGGATGCGGCAACCACATGACTGGTAATTTAAATTTGTTTTCCAGTCTAGACACTTCAGTTAAAACTGATGTTACACTTGGAAACAAGGTCCAAGTTACTGTCTTAGGGAAAGGCACTGTTGATATTCTAACCAAACAGGGGGAGAGTAAGTATATCCTTGATATCTATCATGTCAAAGGTCTGAAACATAATTTGTTAAGCATTGGACAGTTGTTACAAAAAGGCTACAGAGTCTACATGGAAGATGAACACTGTGTGATCAAAGACAAGCGTCCAAGCGACCAGCTGATAGCAAAAGTGCCAATGACAAGCAACCCCTTGTTTCCATTGAGGATAGTTCCCTACATAAAAGGGAAGACAAAGACAGGAGCTGCATTCAAGGCAGAAAGTGAAGAAATAGTTGATCTCCTCAACAAGAGAGAAAATTGCAGTGCTAATTTGCAAGCTGCATTTCAGACAGAAGTTCAGGATGAATCCTGGTTGTGGCATTTCAGATTTGGACATCTAAATCTTGGTGGGCTAAAGCTACTGCACACAAAGAATATCGTGAAGGGATTACCATTGATCGACAAACTAGAGAGGGTTTGTGAAGGCTGCATTTTTGGCAAGCAGCACAGAGAGACATTTCCAGTCAAAAAGTCCTATAGATCATGCACACCACTTGAAATTGTGCACTCTGACATCTGTGGTCCAATGCAGACATCATCCATTGGTGACTGCAAGTATTGTCATGTCCCCATGCCTCCGACCGGCAAAGAGGACGTGACCCGTGGCTCAAACCACCTGGGATGAGAGCCCATGAACATGTACATACATGAAAATTGCTGAAACAGAATGCTTAACAAAGATTTTGAACTAAAAACATGCACATATGCAGTTACTCATCATACATAGCGGAAACCAACAGCATTCAGTCATGCATGCATTTATCATGTTCATCATATCATTAACAGAAAAGATAGTTGCAGAATTAAAATGCATAAGATCACTTATCTTATGAAGGATTCGATCTGCAACCAGCTACGTCGCTGCAATGTTCCACCCAACCATAGGCCAGCGTGCTCCTTAATTTCTCAGCAGCGCTGCCACCCCCGAGCTGGGCATGATTCTCCAAGGAATAAGGGAACAAGGAGGCTTACACATAGCCAGGGATGCACAAAACACAGCCAAGCCAACACAGTTGGGTTTATCAGGCCATTAAGGAGTTGGAGAAGGCAAATTGCTAAGCTGGTGAGCTCATTACAGAGCCAAGGATACCTACACCAGAACTAGCCTGACCTCTAAGACACCCAAACACACCCAACACAAGGAATCAGTCCCTTCTCTGCTACACAGTCCCTCAGGCCCTGCATTCCCTTCCAGTGCTATTCAGAGGTGATGGAGAAGAATGTCAGCCCTCTAGCTCTGTCTGTGTGGTTTCCAGCCACCAGGTTTATCAAGCAAATCTAAGCCAACATCCCTGCCCCTCCCACAGTCCGAAGACCAACCATTGCACTCACGAAATTAACCAGCTATCACAGCCTAGACAGGGAAAATGATTTCCTAAGTCGTTCTTGGCCCTATGGTGGCCAAAACGAATCTCAAGCGAATTACCACAATTCCCAAATGCAATAGCAACCCAAGTACAATAGGGGAAAATCAGCAGTCCCTTCAAGGCAATGAAGCCATGGGGAGACTTACACAGACCACGCGGTAAAAGAGATTAACAGAATTTCGACCTGGGCATGAGTAACAATCAACGCCCAATCCACAGTTTAGCTCATGAGGCAAAGACACAGCTGCACCGCCCACCAATCCGCAGAAGAAAATCACGTGGGTAAAACCTAGAAATTCCTGTGCGTGAGAGAAACAATCAGACCCCGCGAGGAATGAACAGCTCTTCCTGGGCGCGTGGGTGAACAACAATAGCTGAGAGGACGCGAAAATTTGATGTGCGTGAGTAACAGCAACAATTCCCTGCGTGAAGATGAGCAACAATGGCAAGGACGCGAATTTCGAGGGCGTGGGTGAAGAACAATGTCCGCGTGAGGGGATTGATGGTCGTTTTTCCTTTCCCTTCAGAAGTCAAATATGGGTGGAGTGTGCGCGGAGGCATGGACTGACAGTCCTGCCACCCCACTCCCAAAATAATTAACTCCCATAACTTCCCTCAGCTATAGCAGAAATTATTAACTGAAGGTGGTTGGGAATAAAACAAAGGAAGATGACACATGGGTTTTTTTCCCTTTTTGGCTCAAGATTGACAAATCCCCCCCACACATCCTCATCCATGGGAAAATCATGCCCCTTTCAATTTAGTTGCCACAACCGTAGCTGGTTGTGTTCATTTAATTAATTATAGATGCATATTTACATGATGACCAACATAATATATGCCGCATGCCCCGATATACCATCGGCGACAATTTAAATCCCAAAACATAGCATAGCTGATCAATAGTGGGGCCTTGGCCTTTAGCTCCACACCATGATCATTTACAATATATACATCTTATACATCTAATGCAACGAGGTCAAAACTAGGACATTACATTCCCCTCCCCCTTTAATAGCACTGTCCTCGGTGCTTACAAAATTGAACACAATGCTACACTGGCATCGCCTCAGTGTTCCGCAAAATTGAACAAAAATGGATGTGCCAATCGCATGGCATCCTCCAGCTCCCATGTAGCCTCTTCAGGTCTGAAGTGCTCCCATTGCACCTTTACCTGACCTATGGCTCGGTTCCGGAGCATTGTGACCTTCCTGTCGAGGATGCGCATTGGCTCGATTCGGAACTCTCCCTCGAGTTCCACCTGAATCACATCCCAATTTATCACATGGTTAGGATCATGTACATATCTCTTAAGCAAAGAAACATGAAAAACATTATGAGCTCTAGTGCTAGCAGGAAATGCAAGTCTATATGCAACTGGCCCTATCCTTTCAAGCACTTCAAACGGCCCACAATATCTCGGTGACAACTTGGCACAACTTCCAAGCTTCAAGGAACTCTTCCTTTCCCTCACTCTGAGGTAAACATGATCCCCAACACTGAACTCCCTGTTCACCCTATGCTTATCCGCATAGCGTTTCTGTCTATCATGTCCTGCTTTCAGCTTCTGCCTGATCTTGACAACCTCTTTCTCCATCTCCCTGAGCAATTCTGGTCCAAGCACAATCCTGTTCACTGGATTGTCCCAAGTCACTGGTGTCCTACACCTTCTTCCATACAAAGCTTCATATGGACTCATCCCCAAGGATGCTTGATGTCCATTGTTATAAGCAAACTCTACCAAGTGTAAGTAATCTTACCACTTGGTTGGTTTGTCCATTACATACATGCGAAGCATATCTTCAAGCACCTGATTAACTCTCTCGGTCTGCCCATCCGTCTGAGGATGGTATGCAGTGCTGAAGTTTAGCTTTGTACCCAAATCTGCAAATAACCCCTTCCAAAAGTTGGAAGTGAACTTGACATCTCTGTCAAAGACTATTGCCTTCGGCAATCCATGCAATTTGAATATCTCCTTCATGAAGATCTTTGCAATGTCGCCAGTCTCGTATGTAGACTTAACCGGTATAAAATGTGTTGCCTTAGTCAACTTGTCTACCACAACCATGATGGAATCATGTTGTCTCTAAGTCATCGGCAATCCTGTAATAAAATCCATGGAAATAACTTCCCATTTCCATTCTGGAACTGGCAAAGGCTGCAACAAACCTGCAGGGTGTTGATGCTCAACCTTTACCTGCTGACATTTCATACACCTCGAAATGTACTCAGCCATGTCCTTTTTCATACCTGGCCAAAAGTACTGCTTTCTGGCCGTAGCAATCGTCTTCTGATATCCTGGGTGACCAGAATATGGAGCTTGATGGATTTCATTCATAACAACTCTCCTCAAATCTGCTGCATTTGGAATATAAATTCTGCCTTTATAAGTGAGAAGTCCATCTTCTTCCAATTTATATCCCTCATACCTCCTCTCCATGCTTTGTTGCTGCAACTTGTCTTTTACTTGCTCATACAATTTATCTCTGGCAACATGATTAGAAATCTGCTGCCTCAAATCTGGTTGGCAAATACTAAGAGATGCCACATGCATTTCTTGCATTTTCCTGCTGAGTGCATCAGCTACCTTATTTTCTTTTCCCTTTATGTGCTTGATTTCAAAATCAAACTCACATAAAAACTCCAGCCATCTTGCTTGCCTAGCATTCAGAGTAGGCTGATCAAATAGGTACTTCAGTCCACAGTGATCTGTTCTGAGCTCAAATCTTCTACCCATCAAGTAATGTCTCCACATCTTGAGAGCATGTACTATGGCTGCAAGCTCTAGATAGTGAGTGGCATAATTCATCTCATGTTCCTTCAGCTTTCTTGACTCATAACATATCACATGGTTGTCCTGCATAAGGACTCCTCCAAGCCCTTGTTTGCATGCATCGGTACACACCACAAAATCTTTTTCTGGGTCTGCCACTTTCAATACTGGTGCACTGGTGAGAAGATTCTTCAACCTCTGGAAACTTTCTTCACACCTCGATGTCCATTCGAACTTTATCCCCTTCTTTTGCAAAGAAGTGATGGCATGTGCAACTTTGGAGAATCCCTCAATGAATCTCCTGTAGTATCCTGCAAGTCCCATGAAAGATCTTACATCTGTCACATTTCTTGGAGTAGGCCAATTCATAATGGCTTCAATCTTTTCAGGGTCCACAGATATACCCTCCTCTGAGATAATGTGACCCAAATACTGAATTCTATCTCTATAGAAGTCACACTTGCTCAGTTTCGCATACAACTGATGCTCCTTGAGCAAATTCAATGTCAATCTCAAATGCTCTTCATGCTCTTCCTCATTCTTAGAATAAACAAGAATGTCATCAAGGAAGACAAGAACAAACTTGTCCAAATACCTGCTAAAGACACTATTCATAAGGCATAAAGACACTATTCATAAGGCACATAAATGTAGCTGGTGCATTTGTGAGACCAAATGGTACCACTACAAACTCATAATGCCCATACCTCGTCCTGAAGGCTGTCTTATGAATGTCTTCATCCTTGATTCTCACCTGATGGTAACCAAACCTTAAGTCAATCTTGGAAAATACCTTTGCTCTTCTCATTTGATCAAAGAGGTCATCAATCCTAGGCAAAGGATATTTGTTCTTCACGGTAACCTTGTTCAACTGTCTGTAATCAGTGCATAACCTGAGTGTACCATCTTTCTTCTTGACAAACAGAACTGGTGCTCCCCAAGGAGACACACTCGGTCGAATATACTTCTTTTCCAACAACTCTTGTAGTTGCATCTTCAATTCTAGCATCTCCGGTGTACTCATCCTGTAGGGTGCCTTGGAGACTGGTGCTACTCCTGGCACAAGTTCAATTGTGAAGTCAATGTCCCTCTTTGGAGGAAGCCCTGGAATCTCATCAGGAAACACATCCCTGAATTCCTGTAACACCTAATAGTCCTCCAACCTAGGAGTTTCATCTCTCATTTCCTCCAAAATTTGCGCTGCATACAGCTGGCAACCCTTCCTACAGAACTTCTTTAACTGCATTGCTGAAATCTGCCGTACTGAAATCACCTTTCGAATACCCTTCACAACTACTCGGTTCCCTTCTTCATTCATGCATTCAAAAGTCTTATCGTAGCAATCAAGCTTCACCCTATGAGCTTCTAACCAATCCATTCCAATGAGAACATCATAGGAACCAAGCGGTAGAACGTTCAGATCTACACAAGTGACCAATCCATTCATGACCAATGGACACTTCTCTACAACTTCACTGACCTTCCTCTTAGTTCCAGTGGCTAGCTGAACTAACCAAGACTTCCTATGCTTCATTTTCTTAAAAGCAAAAATTTCCACTACTCTAGGAATAATGTAACTGTGTGTAGAACCAGGGTCAATCAAAATAGAAACAGATTGCTCACCAATCTTACCTGCTACTTCAACCACAACTGACTGGTGATCTGCTTGACGGTCTTCCAGTGCTGCATAGATCCTAGGAATTGCCCTTGCTACTTGACCCACTGTTTCTGCTTCTTGAACGTTACAGGCTGGCCTTGCACTCTCATTCTCGAGTGGACAATTCCTACGCATGTGGGGTCCTCGACATTTCCAACATTGAAGCGGTCCTCTATTTTGTTGTGGATCCTTAGGCTTTTCTCCGGTCAGTCCAACTGGCTTGCTTGCAGCTTGGGATGGTTGCTTCTGCTGATTCCTGAAGCTAGAAGGTTTGAAACCTTTCTTTCTTTGGTCAAACTTCTCGTTCTTCTTGTCCTTCCATGCCTTATGGTAATCAGGTTTACCTTTGCTTTGCTCATAACTATACTTAGCTTTTCTTATTGCTTCTTCAAGAGTTATAGGTTCATAGAACTCAATTCTATCTTTGTAAGACTGAGGTAATCCACTCAGAAAATGCTGGATCTTCACTTTTTCATCTTTGATATACCGTACATACCTCAACAGCTCTAAAAAATTATTTGCATACTCTTCCATGGTTTGCTATCCCAATCTCAACTCATGGAACTCCTTGATCTTGTCATCATAATACCTGTCAGATAGGTATTTCTGCTTGAAATACTTCTTGAACTGCTTCCACTTAAGTCTCCTTTCACTGATCCTCTTTACTTGCTTGAAGTGTTCCCACCAAATGGATGCTCTTCCATTTAGATTGAATATGGCAACTCTTGCCTTCATGTTTCCTGAATAGTCATGTACTTGAAAGTACTTTTTAATCCCAAGAAGCCAAGCCTCAACCTCTTGTCCAGTCTTTACCTCACCATCAAATGTAGGAGGTTTAGCTTTCTTAAACTCGTCCCTAGAGCGGTCCCTATGGTGCCTTTTTCTTTTCCTTTTATGATAAGAGGAACTTGAATCCCTGCTGGATTCTTCAGAATCAGATGATTCACTAGAAGTCCTTCTCCTTCTCCTAGTACTGCTCTTACTACCTTCTGGTCTTGCTGTACCTCGTCCAGAGTCTATCTTCTTATGCAAGTCTATCAAACTCTGCAACATTGCAGCATTCAACTGATGCTGTTCTTCCTGGGCTTTAATCAAGCTTCTCATAGTAGCTGCAACATCTGACGGTGTCTCTTGAAATCTCCTTCCATTAGACTCTATGTCATCATTTCTATTACGGACATTTTCTCCCATGGCATCTCGGGCATGCTCATCAGAATCTCGAGCATCATACCCATCATGGGTTCTCATACTGAACCACCACTTACTTACCAAACTGCACTACCTAGAATACTTCTCTTGAAGGTGACTGTAATTCTGCAAACGTGTTAATAACACAATTGTTAGATGCATAACATATAAATTAGAATCACTTACCTTCTCTTGGAATAACCATAAAACAACAATTTTCCCAAATACAAGATTTTCTTCACCAAAGGACGGCTATTTGAGGGGGACGACGGCGGTCAAGGGGGGCTTGCCCCCTTGTGGCTTCTGTAGGGCGGGTCGAGGGCAGCGCCCTCGTTTTTTTTTTTTTTTTTTGTAAATTATTGTTTTCGCGCAATTTGGCGCATTAGATCGCTGTCAATTTCTCTTTTTCGGCCCTGAAATTTCACTGAAAAACAGCTGGAATCGGTTCCCGGAACCATTCTTCCTTCTGCTGAATTGACTCCTCTTCCATTCCTCCTTCCGCCGAATCGGCTCCTCTTCCATTCTTCCTTCCGCCGAATCGGTTCCTCTTCCATTCTTCCTTTCGTCGAATCAGCTCCCGGAACACTTTCTCTTCCGATTTGGCACTTACGTTGGACGTCAGCCGACTTTCACATCGGAAGCCAAATGGCTTTGACTTCCGCAACGGCGGCTCGCCAAAGTCCGAATCCTTCCGATTTGGCACTTACATCGGACGTTGGCAGACTTCTGACATCGGAAGCCAAATTATTTTGGCTTCCGCAACGGTGGCTCGCCAAACCTTTACTTTTTCCGATTTCTCCAACACTTAGACAAAAATTTTGAAAATAAATTGTCTTCCTTTGACCGCGTCGGCTGTCGACGGCCTTTCACGTTGGAAGCCAAATGGCTTTGGCTTCTGCAACGGTGGCTGCTCGGACCCTTTCCTCTTCCGGCGGACACTTAGGAAATTTCTGCGGCTTTCCCCGAACGGTTCCTGCATCGGAGGTTGGATGAATTTTACATCGGACGTGGAATTGCTTCGCCGTCCGCAACGGCGGATGGGAAAATCATTATCTCTCCCGCAACGGCGGAGGTTAACTCCGTGAACCCTTCCGTAACGACGGACGTCTTTCCTCATCGGAAGACTTGTTCCTCTACTTCCGCAAAGGCGGAACACAACCCAAAATTCTTCCGCAACGGCGGACAGGAAACTTCACTCATTCGTCCGCAATGGCGGACGTCCATTCTGCCAGTCCTTCCGCAACGGTGGAAGTTAGTTCCACTAGTGGTCCGACCGCTCAACCCTTAGACCATTTTCTGAATTCGTTTACCCACTGCTGTTCTGCTAGACATAGAGGATAATTCTTCCCTCTTTCGGTGGCTCCTTCTTGGCCCATAGAGGCCCATTGCTGCAACCCAGAGCTCTGATACCATCACTAGTGGAAAATGAGAGATTAGTGACCAGGAGACCAAAATTTTTGGTCACCATAGTTTTTTTGAAGGGATAAATGACCAAAATTGATAAATTTA